>SNQJ01S0029101.1:65247-115979 GCA_010110895.2 Picea sitchensis | reverse complement strand
ATTTTTAAATTTATAAACTCTGAAAATCATGGTTTGTTAAATACTAGCAACAACCACATTAAGTAAAAAGTGGTTGATATACGCCGATCGGTGCCATTAATTAAAAAAAGTGGAAAATGGCGTCGATCAGCGTATATCAACCACTTTTTACTTAATGTGGTTGTTGCTAGTCATAATGATATTTATGTGATAACGATTCTTGGCTGTAAAATGTTTTCTTGGCTGTGGCTGTAAACTGTATATGATAAAGAATATTGGTTGTAAAATGTTTTATGGGCCATGGTTGTAAACTGTATATGATAATGAATCTTGGTTGTAAAAAAATTTCTGGGCCATAGCTGTAAATTGTATCTTTGCTGGCAAATATTAATCTGTACTCTACTCAAATCTAGACTTCCCTATATCTGAAAACGAATACAACCCCCTTGTAATTCAAGGACGGGGCAAGAGTATCCATAGGTGTTGATAGAGTGGTAACTGGTAGGTTAATTGAAGAATCAACAAGTTAATGAAGATTCGCGTAGCTCCGACGAAGATTTACATAACTCTGACGAAGTTGACACAACAATCAAAGAAGTCGACGCAACAGTAAGATGAGTCTTCGTCAAAATCAAAGTTTATAATAATTGCTGAAGAGTGAGATCTTAGAAGTATATATACATATCGTAGTTCAAAATTTTGTATTGGGTTTCTTTTAATAAATTGTTATGTATATATACATAATTGTCAGAAGTGAGTGTCAATTTACAAATATCACAAATAATTTATTCTCCGTTTTACTTAAAAAATTGCAAAAATATAGCACGAATTGTGTCCTCTGTTTTTATTTAAAAATCTAAACGGTAGACTAAAATTTTGAGACTAAACGGCAGAGAAATTGCTCTCTGTTTGTTAAAATGCTCTTTGTTTGTTCAAATTTTGTTAAAATTTTGTGCTCTCTGTTTGTTAAAATTTTGCTCTCTGTTTGTGCTCTCTGTTTGTTAAAATTTTGTGCTCTCTGTTTTTTCTCTCTGTTTGTTAAAATTTTTTGCTCTCTATTTGTTAGAATGTGCTCTCTGTTTGTTAAAAATTTGCAAAAATATAGCACGAATTTTGTCCTCTGTTTTTATTTAAAAATCTAAACGGCAGACTAAAATTTTGTCCTGGAAATAGACTGGTGAAATGTAGAAATGTAGAAATGGATGCATCTTAGAATTATATAGAAATATCCCTAAAAAAATATTGCCAACTATTTTTTAGTAAAACATTTAAACTACGAACTTAGATTTGATGCTTTTTCTCGACCACTTGGACCAATGTAAATGAATTGCATTGCATTCAAACTCAGTCGTTATGTTGACCAGTTCGAAATAACAAATTTCTATCTACTTTCTGTCTCATGGAGGTGTTTCAATCAACTTGCACTCACTGTGTTCATTGTAGGGAATAATGCAAATTTATACTAGTGCTGCTAATTCCACTGACATGCAAATATTATAATAGTTTGTACGACTCTGTTTTATTTTTAGTTAAGAAAAACGACAACTAAATAGGCGGTGATTTTGAATATTGACTCTGCAAATAATTTAATAGTTTGCACGACTCTGTTTTCCTTGTAGTGGGTAGTAGTTGACTAAATAAGATTAACCTTTGTTTTTTTTAAAGCGTATAAGAATTGTTGGAAAAAGTTAGAAACACTTGGTTAAAAGAAAACATTGATCGACTGACCATTGCCCATATTCCAGGAAAAAATAACCTCTGTTTTAAAAAAATGCCAAACAGACATAATTATTGGTAGCAGTACCTGAGTTCGCTTCTTGAGAGTGTTGAGTTCACTGCTTGAGAGTGTTGTGGCTCGAGACAGTCGTCTGGTCTAGTGTAAATAGCTTGGCAACCACAGCGAATAACCACGACCTCACGAGACAATGAATACAGCGACACAGCAACACAAAGAGACAACAGATAACCACGACCTCGCGAGACAACGACACAGCGAATAACCACGACCTCGCGAGACAGCGACACAACGAATAACCACGACCTCGCGAGACAGCGACATAGAGAATAACCACGACCTCACGAGACAATGACGCAACGAATAACCACGACCTCGCGAGATAGCAACACAGCGACATAGCGAATACAGTGACGTCGGCAACCACGACCTCACGAGACAACGACACAGAGCTCTCGCGAGACAGCGAATACACAAACAAAATATTCCAAACATTGTAAAGTCGATGTGTGGCTAATAAATAAACCATCTTTCAGTCGAAATATAGTTCGGCCGAAAGATAGTTCGGTCGAAAGATCTTTCGGCCGAAAACATATTGCCGAAAAGAAAATATCCGGCCGACCAAATTTCTACATGCAAATCGAGAGCACTGTTATTGCTCTGTTAGATTTGACATTTAGTTTTTAGGCCAAAAAGTAGTTCGAACGAAAATAATATCTTTCGGCCAAAAAAAGGTTTTTCGAAATTTTGGAGACCAGATTATCACGAAAGTGTAACCCACCTTCGTGATTCCACCCTTCACATAGGTGAATATTTGTGAATAGGGGCCAATGATGAATTCATATTATATGAATCTCTCCTTCATTCCATCCGCTCAACTAATATACTCTTATTATAGGATGTCACATATTAGGTCCCTCGTATTAGGGGAAGATAAGGCTAGAAATTGATCACTTTCATTGGCCTGGAGGGGAACTGAGGTGGAGGAATAGAACCACTTCATAGGGATCCTATTTTCCAATTTCATTATGTTAAAATACAATGAGGAAAACTCCCTTTGTTGGTAGAAAAAATCCAAAACTCTTGATTATATGACAAAAAGAGGCTATAAATTCTAGATGGAAGATACCGGTAAGGTGGAAAAAAGTGGTGGTGGAAGTTGTTGTGGAAAAAAAACAAACCTCTAAATAATAATATCACTCTTTAGCTAACATTAAACAACAAGCTTCTAACCTCAGAAGTTGGCATCAAATGGGGGTGGATTGGACCAAATAGGTGCTCCCTTTGCAAGAACCATGAGAAAATTGTTTCTAACCTTTTCATTTCTTGTGTTTATGCAGAAAAATTGTTGCGGATGATGCAATCCGAGCTCAAGCTTATGTCCCAATGGAATGGGACTAGTTTAGAGGATTTCTTAAAATATTGGCTAGCAAATAAAGAAGTAAAAAAATTCCAAGGCATGCCAAGTTTCTTTATTTCGAGCATGTAGTGGGCTCATAACTCCATTATTTTCAGGGACTTTGGTGTTCCCTAAGAATTCTTCGATAGGGCTTGCCAAGGTCACCCACAATTTATGGTGTATCTATCATATGTAGTGGGCTCATAACTCCATTATTTTCAAGGACTTTGGTGTTCCTTAAGAATTCTTCGATAAGGGACTTTGGCTTTCCCTAAGAATTCTCTGATGGGGCTTGCCAAGGTCACCCCCAATTTGTGGTGTATGTGTCGTGTTATTTCTAGAACAAATTGTTATGCTCTTGGAATTGGTACAAACAATAGGGAATAATTTATAGCACTATGGACTTTGTTGAAGGAAACATTAAAACAAGAGGTGACTAAACTCCATCTTATGGGAGATTCCAAAATCATTATTGATTGGGATAACAAAAGTCTACAGTGTCTAATGTAAGGCTCGAGTCTCTTCTTCGGGGCATCAAGTATAACATAAACTCCTTTGAGTGGATCTCTTTTAGTTGTATCCTTCGTGAATTAAATTAAAAAGCTGATGAATTGTTTAAGGACACATTGTCTCTTCGAGTATGGGGTTCTACAAATTTCTAAATGGGGAGGAGAATCAATCCATGGAATTTCAATTCTAGCATTAGACCTCCATTTTCTTGTCCAAATTTTTGTATAAATACACAATATGCTATGGGTTTTGGCTCTTGGTGGAAAAGATATATATACAAGTTGTATATAAGTATAATGTTTTTTCATTGTAGTGGTTAGGTAGTATGGAAACATTGTTGATAATATGGCTAGAGTTAAGGTCACCACCAAACTTTAGTTAAAGTCCTACATCGAAAAGTCCAAAGATGAGCTAAGAGAAACTTAAGAGAAAATTGTCAATGCGTATAAGGAATTGTAAGGACGCTCCCTTACCTATGCCCAACTTTTATAGATAAGATCCCTTGAATTTGTAAGGCAAGGCCTATTGGATAAAGAAGAAAATACATAGAGATTTAAGAGTAGAGTGGTTTGGCTTAAAGTCGTGGCCAATAACTCCAGATTGTTCCAATTGTATGTGAATTTTCATAAGAATATGAATACCATTTGAGAAACTAAAGCATGTGATGATTCAATGGTAAGTTCATTCAAAGAAAAGGCTGTGTAACCTATTCATCGCTTCCAAGATTTATTCCAAGCTCCCAGGGGATATCTCATTCAAGAGATCTTACAGGTAATATCAAAATTTCATCCAGTGATCAACGAGGAAATGAATCTCTCTATTGGGGAGGAAGTAACAGAGCCCAAGGTGCTTGTCGCTCTTTCCTCCATGCAAAAAGGGAAGATCTCAAGTCCAAATAATTTCACAGTTAAATTTTTCATCGAATTCTATGACCTTATTAAGGAGGTTTTACTTAAAGTAGTAAAGGAGTCTCAAACCTTAAGCAAGGTGAAAGCTTGCTTAAATTCAAATTTCATATCCCTAACCCCAAAAATTCACGAGGGAGCATCCTTTGGGGATTACAGGCCCATTTCATGTTGCAATGTTGTTTACAAAACCATAATGAAAGTGATTGCTAGAAGACTTATGCCCATTCTCAGTGACATAGTTGCAGAAAAGGATTTTGGGTTCTTAAGACATAAACAAATTCATTATGTTGTCACTATATAACCCAATAAGTTCTCCACTCCATCAAAAGTATAACCAGTTGATAGTAGTCCTCATTCGATATTTCTAATGCCTATGATCCTCTCAGTTGGAAATTTCTTTGTCTTGTTATTATCTAAATAGGTATGGCTCTTCCAATGGTCAACTGGATAATGGGTTGCATCAAGTATATCTTCTTTGTAGTCCTCAATGGTTCTCCTCCCAACTTCTTTTGCGAATATGAAGGGTTAAGGAAAGTTTTCTCTCTTGTACATTTCCTTAACCTTGAATCCTGATTTGAGGTTCCACCTTCAATCAATTGATAAACTCAAAGAAGCTTGGGAAAAGATTGAATATGTGTTTGGTAAACACAATATTATTCAAGTGCAACAGTTAGAAAATCAAGTACTTACTTTAAGTCCAAATGATTTGTCTTGCATTGAAGACTATATATCTAAGTTCAAAACACTCATAAATTTATGTGAAGAATGTAAGATAAATATAGAAGAAGATCGTTGCATCTATATTATTCTTTCTAATCTAGGTAGTGCATATTCTATGTTTGTATCTACCTTTTATGCCATGAAAGAGGCTATAGGGGCAAATTATCAAAAACCCAGTCTTAAGAACTTTTGTGATGATTTGATTAGAGAGCAAGATAATCTTGTACAACTTGGAATGACTAACACTGCAGGTACCTGAAGCAAAGCCTTAGTTGTCCATCAAAAAGATAAATCTAAGAATACCAAGAAGAAACATCCTCTCCATAACAACAAGCAATATAAGGGTCCCAAACCCACTCAAACAACTTTCGCTCCTAATGGTGACAAAGGAGAAAAATAGAAAAACAAGAAGACTGGCAGACATTGCAACTTTTGTGATAAAGATGGTCATGATGAGTTCTAATGTTTCGAGAAGATGGAAGATTTAGAGGCAACGATGAAGAAGAACAATATCAGTATTGATTCTAATTCTTCTTCTTCCTCTCATGGGAATGCACTTTATGCTTTTGGTTTCTCCTTCAATACAACTTCTACTTCTTCTTCCGATGAGTGACTTATTGCTTTTGTAGAATCTTATCATATGGTTAAGGATAGATATATATTTTCTTCTCTAAATGAATGTAACACCAAGAAAATATTTGTTGGTGATGATATATCTCTGAGTGTTGAAAGATCTAGAATAGTTCAAGTAGAAAGCGATCATTTCAATGATGTGTTATGTGTTCCAAGTCTTTCTTGTAACCTTCTATGAGTATATCAAATCACTCATTCAGGTGAAGGTAAAACCGTAGAGTTTTCACCTCACGAAGTTGTAATCAATGATCTAAAATATGCTAAGCATGTTCTTGCAACTGGAATTGTTGAAGATATTACTAGGTTTTACAAGTTTGACAACTTTGGGTCATCATCTTTTTCAATAGTTTTTGTAGCTCATGGCGATGACTTGAGAAAACTTTGGCATGAGTGGTTTGGTCATATAAACTATCTCTAATTACAACAACTATGTAATCAACAGATGGTGACTGATACTCCTTTTGTTTCATGTAGAGATGGTGTTTGTGCCGGTTGTGTTCCTGGAAAACATCATCAGGATAGTTTTGACAAACATGCATCTTGGCATGCCTCGGACCCTTTGCATCTTGTTAACAGTGATTTTTGTGGTCCAGTTTCTTCTCCTTCTTTTTCTAGGTGTAAGTATTTCTTAACTTCCATTGGGGACTTTTCTAGACATACTTGGGTTTACTTATTAAAACTTAAGAGAATTTTTTTTGATAAGTTTTTGGCCTATGAGGCCCTTGTAGAAAAACAATCTAGACATCAAATTCAAAAGCTAAGAACAAACAATGGAGGCGAATATGTAAAAAATAATTTTACAAGTTACTGCACTACAAAGGCCATCCAAATGAAACACATTGTTCCATATAAACCAAAACAAAATGGTGTTGATGAGAGAAAGAACCATGCATTAAAAGAAATGGCTAATTGTATGATCCAATCTAAGGGATTAACTCTAAAGTATTGGGCGAAAGCAATCAACTATGCAAATTACATAGCAAATCTCACTCCCACAAAGGCTCTTAAAAATATAACACCAGAAGAATCTTGGAATAAAATTAAACTAGATGTAAGTCACTTTCGTGTATTTGGTAGTATAGCATGGGCTCACATTCTCGATGAGAAAAGGAAAGCATTGCAACCTAAAAGAGAGAAGTGTGTATTTGTTGGTTATTCTGAAGATGTCAAAGGTTATAGACTTTTTCAACCACATTGTAATGAAATTATTATTAGAAGAGATGTTAAATTTGATGAAAATATCTTGGCCCACGAGCCTAATTCAACGATTGTGCCTTCTTCGGCCTGCGAGCTATCTTTGGAATTTGTGCCTTCTTCTGTTCCTTTTCTGGCATCTTCTTCACATGATGACAGTAAGGATGAAAATCCACCTCTTCCTACTCACCTTCCTCTAGATAAGTCCTTTGAACCTAAACCAGCACCAACTCCACTGCTTCCTAGATGGGTCTGTTCAACACGAGAAGCAATTGGTGATTGTAATATACCAAATATAAAATGTATGCAGAACATAAATAAAATGCTAGAATGGCATAATAACAACAATATAAACAAAACATTCACCACAATAGCACTGAAATGATAAGAGAATAATAACAGAAATAACACTTTGAATCTGAAAGCATTTTTCACGGGCCTCTTCGAGGGGGCAACCTCCAGTTGAGTAGAGCTCTATTACAATGATATCCAAGTTAGGGCTCTGATACCCTCGACTCCTATTTATCCTAAAAAGAATCATCTAAAGGAAGATTCTTCTAGAAGTGAAAGCTCCTATTAGGTCTTCTTACATCCGCCTTATTCTATTTTATTGAAAGGCCTTATTAATATTGACCTTTATTACATCCAAATATATTGTTCTACCTATGTGCGGGTTAGGACCCTAACATGTCCTCCCCATTAAAAACAACCTTGTCCTCAAGGCTTGAGATGAGGAAATTGTTGCAGAATGGTAGCTAGTTCCCAAGTGGCATCTGTTGGAGTTGTATCTTTCCACTGGGCTAGCACTTCCTTTATGGCTCTCTGACGTAGGCGACACTCACAATGGTCCAAAACTACCTCTGGTTGTATCCAAATGGATCCCTCTTCAGCTAATTATGGAAGGTTGGTTTGAATTTGGCACTTAGCTCCAATCACCTTCTTTAAGAAGGAAACATGAAAAACATGATGTAGCTTCGAATGGCTGGGAAAAGCTAACTGATAGGCTACTTGTCCCACATGCTTGAGAATGGTATAAGGACCATAAAATTTGTGTGCTATATTCTGACAATGCTCGGCCTTTAGGGAAGTTTGCTTGTAAGGTTGCAGTTGAAGAAACACTTGATCCCCTTCTGCAAATTGACGTTCAGAGCGACCTTGATCTGCTTGTTGCTTCATGTGATTTTGTGCCATGACCAAATTCTCTTTGAGTGTATGGAGAATAGCCTCTCGAACTGTAAGTTTTAGGTCAACTTCTTGGACCTTCGAGGCACCTGGTAAGTATGAGAGAAATGAAGGTGGCTTCTGTCCATATACTGCTTCAAAAGGAGTCATTCATGTAGTTGTATGGTATGAAGTGTTGTACCACCATTGAGCTAAGGGTACCCGTTGAGCCCACTGATTTTGATTTTTCGAGGAAAAACACCTCAAATATGTTTCCAAACACTTGTTGACCACTTCCATTTGGCCATCAGTCTGGGGATGATAAGTTGTGCTGAGATGCAATTCGGTGCCTTGTATCTTGAACATTTCTTGCCAAAAATTGCTTGTGAAAGTTGGGTCGTGATCAGAAACAATCGAGTGCAGCATGCCATGAAGACCTGATCCATGAAAAATTGAGCCACCATGGATGTTGTAAACGAGTGTTGAAGGGCGCAGAAATGAGCATACTTGGAAAGGAGATCAACAACCACCATGATGACTAATTTATTTCCCAATTTGGGTAAGCCGGTAATAAAATCCATAGAGATATCCTTCCAAATAGTAGGTGGAATCGGGAGCGGTTGTAGTGTGCCCGGAGATTTGACTGTTTCTCCCTTGTTGTGTTGACAAACATCATATTCAGTGACAAAATTACGAATTTCCTATTTCATACCATCCTAGGAAAAGGAACGTTTGAGCCTGTCATAGGTTTTGGTGAACCCGAAGTGCCCTGCGGTGGGTGTGGCATGAAGCTCAGAAAGTACCATGGATTTAAGCTTTGATTATTTACTTAAATACAAATGGACTTTGTATCAAAGTTCATCATGGAGCCAAGAGTACCCTCAGGAAGCTGGAGCATTGGACTATAATTGTTGGATCAACTATGAACTTTTGGGATCTTGTAGCCATTCCTGGCGAACGGATTGGAGCCAATCTGGGACAATGAATGAAAGAGAAAAAGGCATCCTTCATCTTCATATTTGCGGGAAATTGTATCTACAACCACATTGTCTTTGCCTTTCTTGTAAATGATCTCATAATCATATCCAAAGAGCTTAGTCACCCATTTTTTTTGTTCTGGGGAGGAAATGCGTTGTTCCAGAAAATACTTGAGGCTTTGATGGTCTGTCTTAATTTGGAAATGTTTCCCTAATAGATAAGGGCACCACAGATCAACGAGATGAAGAATAGCCAACATTTCCTTTTCATAGATGGATTTTCCCATATTTCTTTCAGATAGTTGCTTGCTGGTAAAGGCCAAAGGTCCACCCTCTTACATAAGGAAAACACCAATTCCTTTCCCTGAGGCATCACATTCCAACACAAAGGTCTTTGTGAAATTGGGAAGGGTGAGTACTAGAGTGGTTCACATGGCCATCTTCAAGGTTTGAAAAGTTTGGGTAGCAACTGGAGTCCAAGTGAAAGATTTCCTTTTTAGGAGAGCAGTGAGAGGTGCTGCAATCTTCCCATAATTCTTAATAACTTGTGATAATACCCTGTTAAGCCCAGAAATCCATGCAAGATATTAAGAGTCTTTGGGTGAGTCCAGTCTTGCATATCTTCAATATTTTTAGGCTCCACCCTGACACCATCCTTGCCAACTAGATGACCCAAGTATTCTACTTCTGAGGTGCCAAAAGCACAATTAGACTGTTTCAAGAAAAGTTGGTGTTGAGAGAGTAGATGGAGAACTCGATTCACATGAGAAAGATGGTATGTCCAGGTTTTTCTATAGATGAGGATATCATCAAAGAAAACTAAGAAAAAAGGGCAGAGAAAAGGACAAAAGACATGATTCACGAGGCTTTGGAAGGTGGAGGGGATATTACACACGCCAAAGGGCATGACCAAAAACTCATAGTGGCCCTCATGAGTTCTCAAGGAAGTCTTGGGAATGTCTACCTATTTCATACGTATCTGGTGGTATCCCGAATGAAGATCCAGTTTAGTGAAGAATTGGGCACCACTCAATTTATCCAGGAGATCATCAATGACAGGAATGGGGAATTTGTCTTTGATGGTAAGTTTGTTGCGGGAACGTAAGTCAGGACACATTCGCCAAGAACCTTCTTTCTTTAGGAACATGACCACAAGAGAAGAGTAGGGGCTCGTATTAGGGAGGATAATGCTTGCATTAAGGAGTTCGTGGACCATTTTCTCAATTTCATTTTTTTGGGAAAAGGGGTGATGATACAGACGTATATTGGGAGGAAGGCTTCCGGGTACAAGGGGAATGGAATGATAATGAACACCATAGGAAGGAGGGAGTACTTGGGGAGTGGAAAAAACTAATTGATGTTTAGAAATGATGGCTTGGAGGTATTGCGAGACCGAGGGTGTCTCTGTTGCTTGTATGGCATGGAGTTGGGCGATAACACCATAATGACCTTTTTTGAGCATCTTTTCCATGCGATGGGAACTAATGATCTCAGGTGAACCGAGGGTGATGCCTTGGAACTTATATTGGTGGCCCTCCTAGTCGAATTGCATGGTTAAGTCTTTAAAAACCATGAGAATGGGACCCAAAGTCCTTAGCCAGTCTGCACCCAACATAATGTCACAACCTCCCATGTCGATAGAAAACATATGGGATTTCAGGTGGTAGTCACCAAATTGGAGACACACATTTTCACAACGCCCTCCACATTTCATGGAATCACCATTGGCAATCATGATTTGGAAATTATTAACGACATGGATGTAGAAATGAGTTTCTTGGGCAATGTGGCGATGAATAAAATTATGGGTGCTACCACTATCAACCAGAATAATGACCTTCCGATGCTTGATGTAACCAATTAGCTTGAGGGTTTGGGCAGTGGAGAAGCCAATGAGAGCATTGAGGGAAATGACTAGTTCTACTTCGAGAGGGTCTGAGGGAGGGGTTATGTCAGTGGATTCAGGTGACTCAGACACAAGGGGAGTTTCTACATCCTCTTCCGAAATATCCTCAGAGATGGCCATCAAAATCTTTTGTTATTTACACTTGTGGCCCGGGAAATATTTTTCATCACAGTTATAACAAAGGACTTTGATTTGGTGTTCATCCATTTCATCCCTGATCAATTTTTGGATCTTTAGTGGAGCAGAGGGAGTAGTGGGATTTACTGGTTTAGGGCGAGGGATAAAGGAGGGTTTTCAGGTTTGAGAACATATAACCTATTGTGCTTCTTTATCTCTTTTAATAGCCTCCAACCAACTCTAAGGATGAGCCATGAGGACATGGGCCTGAATCTCATCCTTGAGGCCGCTGATAAAACACTCTCAGAAAAAGGCATCAGACATGCCCTCTGTTCTAAAATCCAGGCGCTCAAATGAAACTATAAAGTCTTCCATTGTTCCTAATTGTTTCAACTTTGTCAAAAAACCCAAATGGTTGGTGTCAGTGTCAAAGCGTTCATAAAGCTTTTCCACAAAGTGTGTCCAAGCAATATACCCTTGATGAGAGGTTTTTCTCCATTGCCACCATTGCCACCGTTCTTGATCTTAATGGATAACACCATACCGAAGTTTGTCCAAGTCATCTGTAATGTCGTATAAAGAGAAATAATGTTCCATTTGGCTTACCCAACCAGTGGGGTCCGAGCCATAAAATTTGGTCACATCTACCCACGATAGGCATAGTTCACATTGAAAGTGATGGTTCTGAGAGTTATTGGAATGAGAGGAATGGTCACCTTCAGGATGTGGAGGTGAGGAAGATGAAGGGTTATCTGTAGGGATATGTAGTTTGGTGCAGAGTGTCGAAAAGACTGATTCAAGCTGGGTGGTGAGGTCTTGTTTGATTTCCTCCATTGAGGACTGCATGGTAGTATTGATGGCTGCAACATTGGCACTGAGTTGTTTCACTTCTTGTTGGGTTTCGATGAGACCAGATTGCAAGGTGTTGGAGGGAGATTCCAAGTCTTGGCTACGGGTATGGGCCATGAGGATGGGGGAACTGAAAAAGAGCAAGTGAGGTAAAAAAATTTGCCTAAAAATGATATGGGTGAGTGTGATAAGGGCAAAGAGATGAATCCAATGGAATAGGTCTCAAATAATGGTGAAAATTTTTCCAGACTTGTTTTTATTTTTATTTTTTACACCTGAGGAGTTATACTCGGGTCTGAAGAATACTACAAAGAGAAAATGCCCAAATGCTTAACCAGAAAGAAATGTGTATTTACTTGGCAACCCAAACACAGTTGTGTGGCAATAGATCTTGTCTGTTTTAATTTGTTTATGTTTATGTCCCCAAGGGTTAGGTATTCAAGGGTTCTACAGGTATTCAAGGGTTCCATAGACAAGGTTTTTCCCTATACTATAACTCTCTGATATACATGCAAGTGGGTCCAAGTAGTACTCGAGCCAATATATCATGTAATTAACTAAGGAGGATAGACCATACCCTTAGCCGCATTACCCGACTACCCGTGCAATTAGAGAGACCTTCCCAAGTGTTGCTCTCATGATTAATTATATTGACACTATAGCAGTCAGGTGACTGATCGGTTTATCTAAAGAGGGCTTCAGGTAATCTAGGTCGATCCGTACACTGGTGTTTTCTGATGCGCTACCACTCAAAGGGGTACCAACAGGGGTTACAAGGATGGCCAACAGATGTGCGCTTAAGTACCACTTGTATTTCATGCGTGTATGAATCCCTCAACCGTGGGTTTATGTGCGTAACGACAGATCTTTGTGGCTTAAAGACGCCAAAATACGTGTGTACCCTAAAAAAACATTTAACCCACACTTTCTTCCGAGGAAAGTGATCTGATACCACTTGTAATATACCAGATATAAGTTGTATGCAGAACAGAAATAAAATGCTAGAATGGCATAATAACAACAATATAACCAGAACATTCACCACAATAGCACTGAAATGATAAGAGAATAATAACATAAATAACACTTTGAATCTGAAAGCAATGTTCACGGGCCTCCTTGAGGGGGAAACCTCCAGTTGAGCAGAGATCTATTACAATAATATCCAAGTTAGGTTTCTCATACTCTCGACTCCTATTTATACTAAAAAGAAGCATCTAGAGGAAGATCCTTCTAGAAGCGGAAGCTTCTATTAGGTCTTCTTACATCGGCCTTATTCTATCTTATTGAAAGGCCTTATTAATATTGACCTTTATTACATCCAAATATATTGTTCTACCTATGTGCGAGTTAAGACCCTAATAGTGATCTTGTTGGTGATCCTTCAGATCAGCATCACACACGTTCACATTTCTAGTGAGCCTCTTCTCTTTTGGCTTAAGTTTTAGAGACTCATTTCTAGAGACATTTGCAAAAGCTTCAGGTCATCCATATTAGGATACAACAATGAATGAAGAGTATCATACTTTAATGGAAAATGATACTTGGGATCTTGTACCTCTTCCAAAAGGAAGAAAAATTGTTAGATGTAAATGGGTCTACAGAACTAAGTATGCATCAGATGGAAGTGTTGAAAGACACAAGGCTCGATTAGTTTCCAAAGGATTTTCCCAATTTGAAGGAATTGACTATAATGAAACCTTTACCCATGTTTCTATCTCAGAATTTGGTAGTTTCTAATGTTGACAAGTGGCAAGGGGTGATTGGTGCACATGGTATGGTTTTGGCCAACCATGGGATAATACATGGCCCTATCATAGGGTGCCACGTGTCATCCTGGATGGGGCCTAAAAGGGACTAATGGAAAATATTGTATAACTCCATGGGAGTCAAACCCCTAACCTATCAATATAGCAAACTCCTAGCACTAATGCACTAGCCACAAAGGCAAGAATCAAACTTTAGAAAAATATCCACTTTTTAAAAACTTAAATATCAAGCCCTTTTCTATGTTTGAGGCACGTCGAATGGAGGCCAAGTCAAATGGGAGAATCTCGTGACCAGGGGCATGACTTGGGAGTGGGGGCTTAAAGGGTATGTCATCAGGCCACATTCCATCCATGTGACCACAAAAGGGGCACGTGCCCTATTTTTAGGTGCTTAACTGATTATTTGCCAATTTAGTGGGTTTTTACCTTATTTTAATGGATTTTTGCTGATTTTTGTGGATGTTTGGCCAAAAAGAGTGGATCTGGAGCCTAGAAAGAGGCCACGTCTTGGGGGGAAGTTTGATTTCGACCCCCAACTCAGAATATATATTAAACATAGGTTTTGGATAGTCCAAAAAAGTTCAAAATGAGAGAAATGTTGAAGAATTTTGAAGCTCAAGCCATTTTTATGCAGGGAAACCATTGAGAAGGCGAAATTTGCGGGCCAATTCTGGGAGCTACACTCAACGATTTTGAGTGTTGTCAATTGTGTTGGATTCTTGAGGTCAAGAAGAACACATCCAAACTAGTTTGTAATATATTTGACACTTTTATGATGTAATTTTGAAGCATTGATGAGAAATAAGAAATCCTCACCCATTGAGACAAAGGCCCAGAGACGTAGGCAATCTTGTCAAACTCCATTAACAAATTTGATATTATGGTTTGATGATTATTTGTTCTTACATTTAGATCTTCATTTTTTTTTATGGATGCTATAATATATCATTAATTTCTTCTTTCAATAAATTCCTAATTGGTAAATGAACTCATGCTTAAAACTTAACCAAGTCTTTAAAGATCAAATTTGGATCAAGTGGTATCAGAGCAAGTTGATGGATGTTTTTTTATTTTTCATGATTACCAGGGAAAAGTTGAATTGTGGTGAAGGAAAAATTGTAGAAGGGGATCCAGAGATTGGATAGAGAAAGAGAAATTCTCAAAGTGAGGAGATGGCATTGGAAGAAGGCATGTCTGAGAATGAGATCGAGTCACAAAAGACTTTATTCTCCATTTATGAGATGGTAAAGGCATTATATGAGGATTACTTGGAACGAAAGAGGCCTTTCCAAGGGGAATACTCAAAACAAGACAAAAGTGAAGAAGGAGAGGATCATCCTTCACTTCCTTCTTCTCCATCAACTTCTTCTTCTTCAAGTACAAGTTCCAAATCCACTGCGAGAAAATATTCCCATAAACATAAACATGATATATCTTTACTTAAGCTTGATGTTAAATTTGAATTACCCATGTATGATGGTGAAGTCAATGCTGAGAGGCTTGATAATTAGGTCAGACGGATGGAATTTTATTGTAGTGTGCAACAAATCAAGGATGAGGCAACCCAAATCAAGTTGGCATCGCTTCATCTTGTAGGCACAAAACTCATCTGGTGGCAGAGTAAGTTGCAAAATGGCACGCAACAAGTTGGTAATGTATTTCCATCATGGCAAGATTTTTTTTTCCACTTAGAAAACAATTTTATCCTTTGGGTTAAAAAGAGAAGGATTTAATTGGATGACAAAGTCTTAAACTAGGAAGGGGACAAACAATGCAATAATACACAAATGGATTTTTTAAGATGGAATTAATGTTGAATATTCCATTACATACCCAAGAAACTCTTATGAAGTATATAGGAGGTTTACCTTCACATATTCATAACACTATATTTATGTTTGGACCTACTAATATTGATGAGGTTTTTGTTCAAGAAACAAACATTGAAGAAGGGAAAATAAGAGTTGGTGTATCTGGGGAATCGTACTCAAGGAAAGAGGAAAAAAGAAAGGGAAATGGAAAGAAAGAAAATTCAGTGACAAGAAGGGAAGAGAAGCTCTCTTTCAAACATTGCAAGAAAGAAGGGAATGATGATGCCCATTGTTGGAAATTTCACCCAGAAAAGAGATCAAAGTGGTTCAAAGAAATGAAAGGGAGACAAACAGTTGTAGAAGCAACACGACCAAATGACTTGGGATATGATTCAGGTGATGAGACTAAGATCATAACAATTGGTTTGACATGTAAAATTGGTGATGGATATGATTCTAGATGAAAATTGTTTCACATAAGGGTGATCATGAAACACACTAAGATCAATACATTGATAGATAGTGGATATCAATCTAACTTGATTTCAAAGGAATTGGTTAAACAATTGGGATTAAACACTAATATGCATCATAAACCTTACTCACCTAAATCGATAAGAAAGAATCATAAATTGAACATAAAAAAGCAATGAACTTTAAAGTTTGAAATTTCATCAAAGTTTGCGGATGAGGTAACGTGTGATGTGGTGCCACTCAATGAATGTGGAATGGTCTTAGGAAGTCATTATTTTTATGATCACAAAGAAATCTTCTATAAGGAACATAATCAATATCACTTAACTGAAGAAGGGAATGAATATGTTGTACATGCTCATCACTTAAAATCAAATCAATCTCTACAAACAATGGAACAATTAAGGAAGGTATGCAAGCAACACATCTTTAATTGTGCCAAATCAAGCAATTGATATTAAGCATGAACATGAGATGGCTGTAGAATGGAAGCTTAATCATATGTTGCTTCAAGATAAGCTAATGTCGTGCAACTACTACAAACATATTAGGTCATTTGCAGTCATATTTCTGAGGTTATCGCTGCTAATGTTTTCAACATGGATTGTAGTGGCTTTAGTAAGATGTGAAAGAGTACAAGTGGCTAAAAATATGTTTTCATTTGTCATGGTTGTTTTGCAATTGATTATGATAAGACAGGTGCACAGAACAAAGCTTAAAGACAAATGACAAGTGGGGTGGTTGATACCCTTCTGGAGGACCAAAAGGTCTTATTGGCGAGGTGTGATCCAAATGGATCTTGAAAGGCTCAAAAATAAAAGTTCTCAAATGTTCAAGAAAACAACATGATCGCGCATTTCTCATCGCAAGATTTCCGTTGGCGCAAATGAATCGAAAAATGAACGTCATATGAGAAAGTTATGGCAGTTGGAAAATTTGGTCTTCTCTAGCAAAAAGTCAAAGGGTCAAAGTGACATGTGGCATATTCAACATGTGACACTTGGCAGCGTCAGTGCTCAAAAAGTGGCAGCTCCTACAACCAACACATAGCGTTTCAAATCTTGACATTTGGCAGTTTCTGATGTTCACAAGTGGAAAGGGGTGATTGGTCCACATGGTATGGTTTTGTCCAACCATGGGCTAACACGTGGCCCAATCATAGGGTGCCACGTGTCACCCTAGATGGGGCCTAAAAGGGACAAATGAAAAATATTGTATAAATCCATGGGAGTCGAACCCATGACATATAAATATAACAAAGTCGCAACACTAATGCATTAGCCACAAAGGAAAGAACCAAACTTTAGAAAAATATCCACTTTTTAAATAATTAAACATTAAGACCTATTCTATGTTTAAGGGAGGCACGCTGAATGGTGGTTGGGCCACATGGGAGAATCCCATGACTAGGGGTGCGGCCTGGGCATGACAACTTAAAGGGTCTAGTGCCAAGCCACATGTCATCAATGAAACCACAAAAGGGGTGCGCATCCTATTTTTAGGTGCTTAACTAATTATTTTCCATTTTAGTGGGTTTTTACCTTATTTTAATGGATTTTTGCTGATTTTTGTGGATTTTTGGCCAAAAGAAGTCGATCTGGAGCCCAGAAAAAGGCCATATCTTAGGAGGAAGTTGGATTTCAACCCCAAAGTTAGAATCTATATAAACCAGAGGTTTTTGACAGTCCAAACGAGTTCAGAACAAGAGAAATGTTTAAGAATTGTGAAGCTCAAGACATTTTTATCCAGGGAAGCCATTGAGGAGAGAAACTTTGTGGGCCAATTCTGGGAGCTACACTCAACCGTTTTCAATTATGTCAGTTGTGTTGGATTCTTGAGGTCGAGAAAAACACATACATACCAGTTTGTAATCTATTTGACACTTTTATTATGTACTTTTGAAGCATTGAAGAGAAATAAGAAATCCTCACACACTAAGACTAAGGCCCAAAGACGTAGGCAATCTTGTCGAACTCCATTAGCAACTTTGCTATTATGGTTTGATAATTATTTGTGATTACATTTGGATATTCATTTATTATTATGGATTCTTTAATATATCATTAATTTCTTCTTCTTTCAATCAATTCCTAATCGGTAAATGAACTAATGCTTAAAACTTAACCAAGTCTTTAAAGATCAATTTTGGATCATCAACATTAGCGCAACAAGCAATTTGAGTTACATGTGCACTTCATCAAAAATATCATTCATTATCAAGTTATTGAAATGCTCTTTTTCCCTACATAAGATCAAGTTGTAAACATTTTCACAAAGTCTCTTACAGAAGCGAAGTTTTCCAAACTTCGATCTATGTTAGAAGTTCAAGAAGTTTTCATTAAGGGGGGATAGGCTGTAATGCCTCCTTCCTTCTCCTACTGTGTCACTATTTTAAATCCTTCAATCCTATCCCAAGTTGTTCTTAAGGGGGGATGTTAGGATATTTAGACACTTAGGAGTTACTTAATATCTACTTGGTCTAATGTGTCATTAGGTAAAAGTGTGTTTCTTTAGTATGAATTTGTAGTTAGGAAATCTGACGATCACGATATGTTCTCGACATAGAGTGATTCAACGGTTCATATTCTCCTCGATCTTAATGACCATTGATCCATGGTTTAACACCCGATTGGTCGATGATCTCTATTTAAATAGCATGGAGGGTCGTTTGCCAATGATCAATTGTGAGAAACTCTCTTGTAAAATATCTCTGTAATATTTTTATTTTTCATTAATAAACTTCTCCAAGTGGTCGCGTTGGCCGAGGTCGTGGATTTTTCCCCGTAGGGGTTTACCACATCAAAATATTGGTGTGTTGATATTTGATCTAGTTTTGTCAGTGGTTACTGAAGGTGTTTGTTTTCTGTTGGAATACTTATGTTGGCGAACATGGGTGATAATTATTTGAGCTCAACATTCCTCCTTTCCTTGGCCCGCACCTAGTTTTCAACATGGATCTCCATTGACTTTCTTTCCCACCATTATTGGACACCTCAAAGATAACATAATAACTGAAACCAAGAGAGATCAACCCCGACTGCATACAACATGCATCCAATGATCATATTGTGGAAAAACAGGTCAAGGTCACTCACCAACAAAGGATCCAACTTTATCAAGTTGTCAAAACAATGCAACTCCTGCACCAAGGAAAGTGGCTCACCCAGGGCCAAATTTAGTAGAAATTTCCTCATTTGATGGGGTAACTCAACACAATGGAGAAAATTGCTTCCTAAGGGGAGAGTATTGATCCATATGGATTTTGGTGGCCTCCCACCTATTCCAACTAGCTCATTTTGACATTTTTCCAGTTTGGCAAGTTTCTCCTAGTTTTTGGGTCCTTGACTTTCGGGGTCGTTTTGAGGCCCTAAACAATTTTTTTAGGGATTTGCATAGTTAGACTCTAGAAAAAGTTAGAGTTTGATGAAAACATGTTTATTTATCGAATATACCTTTCCAATGGGCTCTCGTGTGCCAAAAACAAAGATCGTATGAAAAACTTATGACCTTAGAAAGTTGATGTACTAACTTACCGAAACGAGGCCCACATGAATTTTGGCGCTTCATCTCCTGGGGTTAGGTTTTTGAATGTCTAGGTTTTTTGACATTCTTGTTTATTGTAAAAAGGCCTTCAAAGCCTCATTGTAATCATATTCTTGCGAATGAGCGCAACTGTCACATCTCTTCTCAGAGATAAGTCACCACCATTCTAGCAAACTTGTTTCCAACTGCATTTTATAGTTTCAACTTATTTCCTTATTGAATAGAAGTCGGTTTTATTGTATATCTGTTATTTTTTGTTAAGAATCTTTTTATAATAATCTGTATTCATTTCATTCTAATCATAAAATACTGATCATTTGTATTGTATACCCACTTGACACATATGCTAGATTTGTTTGCTAACAAATCAACAAGATCCCAAGCCTTGTTCTTTTCTATGGATTCAATTGATTAATTCATGGATTCTACCCAATGTTCCTCTTTCACTTATTCTTTAAAGAAGGTTGGTTGAACAAATAGAAAGGAAAAATGACCTTCTTGTTCAAATTCTGATCCGGATTATTTTCGGCACGAAATGAGAGCGGAGATATAATAAATAAATGCACAGAGATATTGCATATATCCAGTAATATAACAGAAATATATCAGAGATGAAACCATAAACACAGAGATACAGTAATACACAATTTCGATTAATGAAAGAAATGTACAGAGACTGTAAAAATACAGAGTGAAAGACTCGCTAGAATGGTGGCAGCTTATCTCTGAGAAGAGATGTGGCGGCTACTCGCATTCACAAGAAGATGGTTACAATGAGGCTCTGGAGGCCTTTTTATAATCATAGGGAATGAAAAAATTCCTAGACATCCAAAAACCTAACCCTAGGAGATGAAGCACCAAAAGTCATCTGGGCCCCGTTTGGGTAAGTTGGTGCATCAACTTCCCGGGGTCGTAACTTTTGCATACGATCTCTGTTTTAGGCGTGTGATAGATCGTTGGAAAGGTATCGTCGAGGAGATTCATTTTGGGGGATCAATCCTGCCTTTGGATACCATTGAGAACCTCAATCTAGAAAAAACTTCATTTAGGCCCTCAAAATGGCCCCGGAAGTGAAAACCTGCTAAAAATAGTAAATTGTCAAAATGGCCAGAAAATTGTTTTGAGCCATTTGGAAAATGTGGGTGGCCCCCGATATCCACCTGGATCAAATTCATTGTTCTGCTGATAAATTTCCCTTCTTGTTCATTGATTTTTTGTTGAAGAGAATGATTCCCTGCTGAAAGAAGAAATGTTTCCAAAAATATTTCTAGAATGTTCTCACTTTATTTGAACCTATAATCTTGACAGTCTTGGTGGATGTGTTTGTTGTTTTGAATTTTCATTTTTCTCATCAACTTGCTACAATGGATTTTAACTATCCACTATCTCATTTTGTTGCAGACTCCATGATTTTTTATCTAAGAACTTGACATCTCTACTCACCAGAAATTTCTTGGTGACTAGATTATAAAGTTTGTAGGCTTTTTCTTGTTCACTATATCCTATGAATATTCATTTTTCACATTTGTTTTCAAGCTTAAATTTTCATCTCTTCAGCGATATATGAAAAAATAGTGGAACAAAAAATTCTAAAGTGAGACACATTTAGCTTAGTTCCACTCCATGCCTCTTGACATACTTTATCGTTAGCACTAGTTGTTGGAGATATGTTCAAAATGTACTCTGAACAGGAAACCCAATAATCATTGGAAAAATTATTTAATCCGAGAATACTTTTGGCCATGTTCATGATGGTCTGGTTTTTCTTTTATCTAGTCCATTCTGTTGTGGAGTATATATGGTTGTGGTCTACATTATGATGCCTTGTTGTCTACAAAAATATACAAAACATTTTGAGTTGTATTCTCCTCCATCTGACATGAGCACTTTCATATACTTTCCACTCTGTTTTTCTTCTTCATCTTTGAATTATTTAAAATTTGAAAAAGTGTCAAACTTATTTTTAAGACAATAAATCCACATTTTCTTGCTAAGATTATCAATAAAGGTCAAAAAATAAAAACTACCACCAATGGATTGAGTTTTCATTGGTCCACAAAGGTCTGTGTGAAAAAATTATAGATGTTCTTTTCCTCTATGGGAGGCTGTTGGAAAGTTGTATCTCTTATGCTTCCAAGTATACAACTTTCATATGGAATTTCTTTTTCATTCAAAACATGAAGACCTTTGACCATTGCATGTTTTTGAAGAATAATAAGACTTTTAAAAGGTAGATGACCAAACCTAGAATGACATAAGAGAGTCTCATATGTTTTTGAGACATTTTGAGCATATGGAAGGGACAAATTGGCACTTATTAAATTTAGGGGAAACATTCTATTCTTAATCATTTGTATTTTTTCAATCAGTTTCCTACTGGGTGATTTATCCAAAATTAAGCATGTTGATCATTTGAATAAGACATCATAACCATGCTCCATCAATTTTCCTACAGTTATCAGATTGTGTTTGGGGTTTGGTACATAGTAGACATCATGTATACATTTCTCTTGATCTTGTTTAGTTAATACAAATACAATTTCTTTTCCTAGAGATTTTACTTGAGAATCATCAACAAGTGTTATCTCAGATTCAATATATGTATCCATGCTAGAAATTAAGTCTTTCTTATATGTCATATGATTATTGCAGCCACTATCCAACAACCAAAATTCCTTGGGGTGACCTTATTCAGATGTATGGCATAAAATTTGTAACTTCCCCAACCACCAACAGGTCAGACATCGTCACTGAGTAGACATAATTTTTCTCTGATACCATTTTGTAACGTCCCCAGCCACCAACATGTCATGCATCGTCACTAATTAAACATCTTTTTTCTCTGATACCAATTTGTAATGTCCCTGGCCGAACCACCAGAAGGCTGGGGAATTCTACCTCAGACGGAGCTCTTTTGTGGAAATATTCACATATAAACTTAACAGGAAATGAAAGAGATAATATGGAAACATACATGCAGTGAAACACATGATATTATTACAAGAATCATAGACATGCACTTAAATACATCATTTAAACATTAAGCATAGAAAATATACTTATCTCTTAATTGAATACACCAACTTCGTGCAGACCCTCCACGAACCTCCCAGCCTTAGACCATGATGCTCATCAATCTCAACAGTGGGTCACCCTTGAGATGGGAATAAAATCCATTGGGAAAGGGATTCCTAGTATAAGCAGGGACAACAGGAAGTTGCATAGTACAATGAGAAGGATTTCCTCCAAGGAGCCACTTACGCCCACAACTCACAAACTCTCATTCCCCACATGCTTGTCCCACCACAGGAGTATACACCATCACTGTCCCATAGAACATTAGATACTTCACCTCCCTTTTCAGGGCTTCGAGAATAGGCCGGATTAGGAATTCTCATATCTCTATAGCAGCTACTAGACTCCCTCCATGAGAAATCACTTCCTCATCACAGTCTCTCACATGGAGAGAGTTTCTTATAGGCCTAAAAACCTGCCTATTCTATCCACGGGCCTCACAACCCTCTTCTTCACTCCCGCTCTCATAGAACCAACAGTATCTCCGGTGAACCCATTCAAAATTTGGCTAAGGTACATGTTTGTTGTTCATTTCAGAAATGCAAATGATATGGCTCAATGCCGACAGGTTCCGAAGGTGTGTGTGTGCTCAGAGGTGTGTGAAGGTTTCAAAGGTTGCATAGGTCAATGAAGGAGGGATAAAAATGGTTGTTTGCGTCACTTCTCACTCTCTGTACCTACATGAGTTGGGACCATGGAGAGAATGGCGAGCAAACCCCCACAACAATGAATTCCCCCCCATAAAACTTCATGCACCCAGGTTGACACATGGATCTCTTGGGAGATCGTCCCTTTCCACTTGGAGTTCGTTCTGTTTTCCCAAAGGAACTCAAGATATCATGGTTTATTTACCAACTATATTATTTTCAGGAAATACATTATAATATTCCCTTGTGTTAAGCCCTCAAGATTAGCCCCTTTCTCCTAGCCTCTCAGCCCCCTTCCCTTACCCATCCTAGTGGAGCTTAGTCCCCCATAAATTTTTATTCGTGGTTGGTCTAGACACAACGATGTTGTTATATTAATAATATGAATATTTACAAGTACAGAATAGGATCCTGGCCTTTAACATCTAGGCTCTTCAGTCTAATAAAAACATAAGCCTACCACCTTATAATTACTTGGATCACCATCCTACAAAACATGTTACATTCATAATCACAACCAGGGCTCGGCCTTGGGATATTATAAAAGTAACATTGTTTCAAATGATTCTCCTTCATTTTTAGAGACATTTTCTCTACCTTTTCTATGATTTTATTGGTTCTTTCTTCATTCTCTCTCATAGTGATCATACTTTATGCAATAACAACATTGAATTCTAGAATTTTTTGTCCATTTTCTCCCTCTTCCTCTTTGATTTTGTGGGTCTTTAGACTAGTGTTGTTGTTCCTTTGTGTATTTGTCTTACGTATTATGATTTCATCTGCCTCTTCTTGATTTATATCTTTTTCCTCTGCCTTTATATTTTCCTCTCGGATTAGTCTGCTTTCATGTAAGTTGAATTGGATTGCTCAAATCCTATAAGACTGCTCTCCAATTTGTGAAGAGTCTTACTCGACCTGCTCTGATACCATGATAAATTCAGATATAAAGAAAAATATAAATACATGAAAAACAACAATCGGGGCTTCAATGCCCTACTTTGTATTAAATATAATACACAAATTACAAAAGGATACAACATATAATTGAAATAATGCGCACTTAACTAAAATGGAATCGATAAAAAATAGAAGTCTAACGACGAATTAACTCAGTGAGATGGAAGACAAGAAAATTGTTAGGATATTTAGACACTTAGGAGTTCGTTAAGATATACTTGGTCTAATGTGTCATTAGGTAAAAGTGTATTTCCTAGTTTGTTTATTTAGTATGGATTAGTTTTCATTTGTAGTTAGGAAATCCGACGGTCACGATATGTTCCCGACATAGAGTGATCCGACGGATCATACTCTCCTCGATCTTAACAACCATTGATTTGTGGCTTAACACTTGATTGGTCCATGATATCTATTTAAAGAGAATGGAGGGTCATTTGCCGATGATCTATGTGAGAAACTCTCTTGTAAAATCTCTTTGTAATCTTTTTCTTTGCATTAATAAACTGCTCCAAGTGGTCGCGTTGGGTGGGGTCATGGATGTTTCCCCGTAGGAGTTTTACCACGTGAAAACATTGGTGTGTTGATATTTGATCTGGTTGTGTGAGTGGTTACTGAAGGTGTCCATCCTCTTTTGGAATACATGTGTTGTTGAACATGGTATCAAAGCCTGTTTGAAGACCCGCTCTTGTTGTGGATCGAGATCGTGAAACCGAGTTGTCTCATCTCCATTTTATGTCATTTGCATACATTTTTGGGCTAAGACGACTATTCCATTGTGTCCGGAGAACTCGTTTCATTTAGTAACACTTTTTTTTTCACTCGAAAAGGATTCTATTTGCTCAATATATGACCATTACAGTTAGATCCGGAGGTATAAAGTTTGAATACGCATTTTTTAAATTTTTTGTAGGGAAGTATTTTGGTTTTATTTCAGTTTTGTATTTTTTTATTTCCGGGTTGCTAATATTTTAGATATGTGTATTCACTTTGCCCCGCACCCTGTGCGATCTCGGAAAATCAGAAATAGATAGGAAAAGGTGCATCTTCCGGGTAAGGTAACTAATATCTAACCCTTGTTGTCATCGAGAAGAATTTTCTTTTTCTTATGTGAAAATAGATTTTTTTAGCACGCTCTCCAAGGCCCTCTTCCAAAAAAACAACAATCCTCCTTCTAAACATTACAATATGTTTTGATAGACCATTTGGTTAAAAGTTGCCTTATTAAGTAAGAGATCTTGAGTTCTAGTCTCTCTTTTGTTACTTTTTTTGAAAAAGTTCATGCTAAAATTGTAAAGTGTATTTCACTTCAAGTATAAAAGTGAATCACTATAAGTAGCTTTAATATTTTATTTTATAGTTATTTTTTTTGCATGCATATTTTCTTTGTAAAAGTGAGCCCCACTTCTCTTTATAAAAATGGGTCACTTCATAAAGCAACTTACACTACCACGTGGTCCTTTGGTTACCATTTATGCATTTTCTTAAAAAGGACATAACTCTCACATCCGAAGTCCATTTTCAGTGCCGTCTTTTTTAAAGCCGCATAACTTTTCGAGCTCTTTCCATTTAGATCATCAATTTTAGTTTTAAAATATGTATTATCTACATATTTAATATTGATTCTACAAGTAATCTCTTACTTACCAACACCAACTACTTCCAATGGAAATCCCATATGGAGGATTTATTAAGAAGTAAAGGTTTGTACCAGATTACCTTGGGAAAGGAAACAACACCCATTGATGCTGATAAGAAATCCAAATGAGATAATAGGAATGATGAAGCACGTGGATTAATCGGAATGCCCATCTCTCCTGATTTAAGGTTCCACCTTCAATAACTTGATCAACCCAAAGAAGCTTGGGACAAGATTGAATATTTGTTTGGTAAACACAATATTATTTGAGCACAATAGTTAGAAAATAAAGTACTGACTTTAAGTCCAAATGATTTTTCTTGCATTGAAGGCTATCTATGTAATTTTAAAACACTCAGACTTTTATGTGAAGAATGTAAGATAAAGATAGAAGAAGATCATTGCATCTATCTTTTACTTTATAAGCTAGGTAGTGCATATTTTGTGTTTGTATCTACCTTTTATGCCATGAAAGAGGCTCTAGGGGAATCTTATACAGAACCCAATATTGAGAACTTTTGTGATGCTTTGATTATAGAGCAAGATAAGCTTGTACAACTTGGAGTGATCATCACTGCAGGTACCTCCAACAAAGCCTTAGTTGTCCATCAGAAAGATAAACCCAAGAATACCAAGAAGAAACATCCTTTCCACAACAACAAGCAATATAAGGGTCCCAAACCCACTCAGACAACTTACTCTCCTAATGGTGACAAAGGAGAAAAATATAAAAGTAAGAATACTAACATACATTGCAACTTTTGTGATAAAGATGGTCATGATGAGTCCGAATGTTTCAAGAAGATGGTAGCTTTAGAAGCAACAATGAAGAAGCACAACATCAATATTGATTCTACTTCTTCTTCTTCTTCTTCTCATGGACATGAACTTTTTTCTTCTGGTTTCTCCTTCAATACAACTTCTACTTCAACTTCTACTTCTGATGAGTGGCTTATTGATTATGGAGCATATTATCATATGGCTAAGGATAGATCCATATTTTCCACTCTAAATGAATGTAACACCAAGAAAATATTTGTTGGTGATGATAGATCTCTTAGTGTTGAAGGATCTAGAACAGTTCAAGTAGAAAATGGTCATTTCAATGATGCATTATGTCTTGCTTGAGTCTTTCTTGTAACCTTCTATCAGTATATCAAATCACTCATTCAGGTGAAGGTAAAACCATAGAGTTTTCACCTCACCAAGTTTTAATCAAGGATCTAAAAGATCCTAAGCATGTTCTTGCAACTGGAATTGCTGATGATATTACCAAGTTGTACAAATTTGACAACTTTGGGTCATCATATTTTTCATCAATTTTTGTTGCTCATAGCGATGACTTGAGAAAACTATGGCATGAGTGGTTTGGTCATCTAAACTATCGTTGATTGCAGCAACTATGTAATCAACAAATGGTGACTGGTCTTCCTCTTGTTTCATGCAGAGATGGTGTTTGTGCCAGTTGTGTTCTCGACAAACATGCCTCTTGGCATGCCTCAGGTCCTTTGTAGTTTGTTCACAGTGATTTGTGTGGTCCATTTTCTTCTCCTTCTTTTTCTAGGTGCAAGTATTTATTAACTTTCATTGATGAATTTTCTAGATGTACTTGGGTTTACTTCTTAAAACTTAAGAGCAAAGTTTCTGACAAGTTTTTGGCCTACAAGGCCCTTGTAGAAAAGAAATCTAGACAACAAATTCAAAGGTTAAGAACAGATAATGGAGGCGAATATGTGAACAATAATTTTACAATTTACTACACTACACATGGAATCCAAATGCAACACACTGTTCCATATACACCACAACAAAATAGTGTTGCTGAGAGAGAGAATCACACATTAAAAGAAATGGATAATTGTATGATCCAATCTAAGGGATTAAATCTAAAGTATTGGGCGAAAGCCATCAACTATGAAAGTTACATAATAAATCTCACTCCCACAAAGGCTCTTAAAAACATAACACCAGAAGAAGATTGGACTAAAATTAAACCATATGTAAGTCACTTTTGTCTATTTGGTAGTATAGCATGGGCTCACATTCCTGATGAGAAAAGGAAAGTATTGCAGCCTAAAAGTGAGAAGTGTATATTTGTTGGTTATTCTGAAGACGTCAAAGGTTACAGACTTCTTCAATCACATTGTAATGAAATTATTATTAGAAGAGATGTTAAATTTGATGAAAATCTCTTGGCCTGTGAGCTTAATTCGACGTTTGTGCCTTCTTTGGCCTGCGATCCTAATTTGACGGTTGTTCCTTCTTCAGCCTGCAAGCCATCTTTGGCGTTTGTGCCTTCTTCCGATCTGGTTTCTTCTTCAGATGATGACAGTGAAGATGAAAATCCACCTCCGCCCGCTCACCCTCCTCCAGATGAGTCCTTTGAACCTGAACTAGCACCAGCTCCACCACTTCCTAGATGGGTCCATTCAACATGAGAAGTAGTTGGAGATCTTGTCAGTGATCCTTCAGATCAATGTTAGACATGTTCAGAGTTCTAGTGAGCCTCTTCTCTTTTGGCTCAAGTTTCAGAAACACACGATCCAGAGACATTTGCAGAATCTCCAGGTCATCCAAATTGGGATACATCAATGAATGAAGAGTATATTTATTTAATGGAAAATGATACTTGGGATTTTGTACCTCTTTCAAAAGGCAGAAAACTTGTTAGATGCAAACAGGTCTATAGAACTAAGTATGCATCAGATGGAAGTTTTGAAAGACACAAGGCTCGGTTAGTTGCCAAAGGATTTTCCTAAGTTGAAGGAATTAACTATAATGAAACCTTTTCCCCTATAGCCAAAATGAATTCCATCTGCCTTGTTCTTGTCCTTGCTGCCTCACATAAATGGCAGTTCCATTAGATGGATGTTAAATCCGCCTACTTAGATGGAGATTTACAAGAAGAAATCTACATGGAAGAACCTCCTGGCTATGTCCATAATGAATCTATCCTTGTTTGTTGCCTCAAGAAATCTCTTTATGGTCTCAAGCAAGATCCCTGAGCTTGGTATGCCAAAATGGACAACTTTCTTATTGCCACTGGATTCTCTATATGCCATTCTGATCCTAATGTTTATACCAAGAAAGTAGGAAGCCATCTCATAATCCTTGTCCTTTATGTTGATGACCTTATCCTTACTGGTAGTGGCTCAAAACTTTTAAACCATGTTAAAACAAGCCTTAAGAAGAAATTTGAGATGACAGACTTAGGCTTTTTTCACTATTTCCTTGGACTCCAAGTTTTGCAAACTAATGAAGGAATTTTTCTTTCCCAGTCTAAGTATGTCTATGACCTTGTTCATCGCTTTCACAAGGATGATTGTAAACCATCCCCTTCTCCCTTCTAGTCTGGAGTCAAGATTACTTCCACCTGTACTTCTCCTGAAGTTGATGCCACCCTATACCGTTAGTTAGTTGGTAGCCTCTTATACTTGACTCATACCCGTACTAATCTTTCCTTTGTTGTTGGTCTTGTTTCCTAGTATATGCGAACACCCCATGAAAGCCATTGGAAAGTAGATAAAAGGATATTTCTCTATGTCCGTGGTACAATTCAGTTCGAGATACATTACATTTCAAGGGGGACTCCTTTATTGGTTGGTTTCACTGATTCAGATTGGGCCGACGACCTTGATGATCAAAATTCTACTGCAGGTTATGTTTTTAGCCTTGGTTCAGGACATGTCACCGAGGCCTATAAGAAACAACAGTCTATTTCACTTTCTTCAACAGAAGAAGAGTACCGAGCATCGGTAATGCAAGTCAACAAGCCTTTTGTCTTTGACAGGTCCTTTCAGAGTTTGGATTCTAGCATCATCATCCGACCAACCTTTGGTGCGACAATCAGAGTGCCATCAAGCTCGCCAAACACCCTGTGAAACATCAGCGTAGCAAACACATCGAGATACACATGCACTTCATCAGGAAGATCATTCATGATCAAGTTATTGAAGTGTTCTTTTGTCCTACAGAAGATCATGTTGCGGACATTTTTACAAAGTCTCTTACAGAAGCAAAGTTTTCCAAACTTCAATCTATGTTAGGAGTTCAAGAATTTTTCATTAAGGGGGGATAGGCTCTAATGCCTCCTTCCTTCTCCTATTGTGCCACTATTGTAAATCCTTCAATCCTATCTCAAGTTGTTCTTAAGGGGGGATGTTAGGATATTTAGACACTTAGGAGTTAGTTAAGATCTACTTGGTCTAATGTGACGTTAGGTAAAAGTGTGTTGCATAGTGTGTTTCTTTAATATGCATTAGTTTTCATTTGTAGTTAGTATATTCAACGATCACGATAGGTTCCCGACATAGAGTGAATCGACGGTTCATACTATCCTCGATCTTAATGACCATTGATCCATGTCTTAACACCTGATTGGTCGATGATCTCTATTTAAAGAGCATGGAGGGTCATTTGTCGATGATCGATTGTGAGAAACTCTCTTGTAAAATCTCTCTATAATCTTTTTCTTTGCATTAATAAATTACTCCAAGTGGTCGCGTTGGCTGGGGCCATGGATGTTTCCCCGTAGGGGTTTTACCACATGAAAACATCGACGTGTTGATCTCTGATCTGGTTATGTGAGTGGTTACTGAAGGTGTTCATCCTCTGTTGGAACAGCTGTGTCGTCGAACAAAAACATGATTAGCAAGATTAACTCTAATGTTTATGATACCTGATGTGAAAATCAGTAGCAAATTCATCCTCTAGAAAGAACTTCATTTTCATGAGAAGTTTTCCCTCTCTAGCGATAAGGTAAGTAGTGATGATACCTTATCGACTGGTTTTCATACACATGTCTAATAATGTATCATGTGTAAAATTTGTGGCTGTTAATCAAGGATGATTTTAAGGATGGAAATTTATTTTAAAATGTAGAAACCTTGGTGAATCTTACTAATCCTTCATATGCCAACTATAAATGTTTGGCGAATGTTTTGTGAAAATATTAAAATTTCTAAGGATTTTATATAGTTTATATAAAATTTTGGCGATTTTTAAGGTAAAATAATTTTGTCCTTTATAATTTGGGCGAATCATTTTTAGAATAGCGAATATTGTTATGGGAAAAACCATGGAAAATTAGCCCATGCATGAAATTTAGCCCCTAAAATCATCCCTGTTGTTAATCAGGCACATTTTTCACCATATGGGAGATAATGAGTTCTTGGTCATGGTGTTAGGGCTCATATAGCTTTAACTAGGAGACATGGACCACTAGGTGAATATCAAACTCAAGAGGAAGTTCATGTTTGAATGCATTATTTCCCATCTTTTAGAAAATTTAATAGGCACAATATCAAAGTGAATGGAGTGGAATTTGTGGTGCTTAGACCCTTAAACACATTTGAAGGGAGATCCAAACATTATATTCAACATAGAATGGAGTTTGTGATTCTTAGACCCCTGAATGCATTTGAAGGGACATCCAAATTATCTTTAATCTAGAATGGAGATAGAAGTTGATGGTGATCTCTTAGTTCCTTTACCTGCTCTTGATTTTGTTGTAACATGATCTTTTGGAAAAAAGAAGTGACTTTTTATTGGGTGTTGAGATGCTACTAGAAACTAGGAGGTGATATTATGGTTGGAGGATTATATGGTGCTACATGTTGATGCCCATAACAATTTCAAAAGGGTGGGATAGTAGAAATGATTTTTTTACACACACCAAAAAATTGTTTACATGCACTATTAACATTAAATAATGTTACATATAAACACATCATGCTTTGGCTTAAAATAAATACACTATCTTAGCAAACTAACAACCACTTGAGAGAATATCTCAACCACACTCGAAATTAGGGGCCAACTAGTTGGACATAATCTTTCATATCCAACTATATCCAACAACCTCTTAAAACATAGAAACAAACTCCTTATCTAGAGACAAAGTCTACCTCACACTCACCAAAAATAATAACAATATCATGTATAATCACACATATGAAAACTAAGAGTTAATAATTCCAACACTCCCCCTTAATAACTACTTGTCCTAATCTTTGTAATGAAAAACCTTGAACAAACCTTGTAATGAAGAAAGTCTATATATATTCCATCCTCTCTCTTACATATTGTACCTCGATCATGTGGTCATCCATAAAGTGATTTGATACAACCACTAAAATGTGAAAAAAAAGAAGCAAAATACTCAAAACCCATGAAAGCATACACCAGGCAAAGGCCAAGACAACCATCTTAAAATGTTTATTTGATATTCTATTACTTTTTGTAATTTCATGAATACATTAAAAAAATTCATAAACGTATGTCGATAATAAATTTATTATAAATTATAATGTAGAGAGAAACTCCATCATGTATTACATGGTGTGAAAAGTAAAAAAACAAATAATAAAATGACAAAAAATACTCTAAAAAATTTAATAATATAAGCATGACATTCTCAATCATTTTAAAGAAAATATTCCACAACATGTCCAAATAGTTGGATGGCAAACTAGATCATATAGAAATATGATTGATATCTCATAGAGATTAAGATACAATAAACATCAAAATACGTACAACTAATATGTAATAAATTCTTTTATTCAATTGCTCAATTTCTATTACATGCTTAGTTTAGGAGATGTCCTATATATATGTACAATATTACAATAAGTCTTACTAAATAATAACTAATATGTAATAAATTCTTTTATTCAATTGTTCAATTTCTATTACATGCTTAGTTTAGGAGATGTCCTATATATATGTACAATATTACAATAAGTCTTACTAAATAGGAAAAAACTAAATAATGAAATTAAGTACATGATTAAGACAAACATCACTGATTAAGACAAACATCACTGGGGGAGAAATATGGAGCGTTCACGAAAATGAATTTGATTTGAATCTTCTTGTTGAATTTCTTTCATCAAATTTCCCATAAGGAGATTTTGCGTATGAAAGTGAGGGAGTGCTTCCTTAGAAAAATGCAATGTATTATTACTTTTTGCATTTTGGTATCTTCGTACCTAAAAATTGAACAACATACACAGTTTAACACATTGACAATATAATATATATTAAATTAATTATTATAACTATTCTATTAATATACCTTAGTTCGAAGGAAATGATTCTCCACAAGTAGCACTTCTTCCTGCAAATCATAAAATGTCAGAATTTTTTTTGAAAACCTTTCTTTCCAAGGTAAACAACCTTGTTTGCTAAATTAATATTAATAATAACTTCCAATTCCATTTATGATTATAATATTAATTGAAAAAAATATATTAACGTAATTTATAGAAGAAATAAAAATATCAGTTTTAAGGAGGTATCGTACCCTTTGTTGTAAAGCTTGAGTCTCTTGAAGAAACATTTTATTCTGCTTATTGAAAAATATATATAGTTAACAAATGGTGAAACGAAATTAGTAGAATAATTAAATATTATTTGTTTTATGATCATAAAGACATTAAAAAAAAAAATAACGTAAATTTTCCTCCCACCTTCTGTAATCGAATACAATTTATTCCCCTTTGAAGACGTAGTTCAAGTTCGTTAAGCTCTTTCACACTTAAATTTGAAATATTATCTCCCATCAAATTCCTGTTTTGTTATCATAGTTAGAAAATTTGTTTGTAAAACCTTTGACAATTACAAAATATTATGGAAATTTTTGATATGTTGAAAAAATATTAGTCAAGGTACTTTAGTAATTATAGTTCAATACCAACCTATTCGCATTGGTTAGAATGTCAATTTCTTGCTTTAGCTTTGCCGTTTCATTTCGGCAACGCTGTATGCATTAACATTAAAAAAAAATTAATATATTACATAAACACTTTCATATTAATTTATATATGCATATACATAAAAGACGATTAATAATATTACGATCAAAATATATAAAATTTACTATTAAACAACAATCTGAAATGATACCTCTAAGCTTGATTCCGCTGTTGGATTACGTCGTATATCCTTAGCACACGTCCTTTTATATCTCTCAATTGTTTTGCAAACACTTTTCACAAACAATGAACAAATTTACTTTTCATCCATTTATTCGAATTTAAAAACATTTAAATATTAAAAAGGACGTTTTTAAAATATATAATTTTAAATAAAAATAAAATTTATATATATTAAACCTCCTCGTGATTATATATTCCCAAATTCAATTCCACATCCAGAACTCCTATAGTCAATACCAATATTAAAACTAAAGATCACTTTGCGAAGAACTTGATATGCTTAAATGTGTAGTTCGATGCATCATTTAAAGATAATCGTCTTTTATGTTTATTTCTTATTTGGTGTAATGGATTTTGTTAACGCTACCATGATGTTAGGTGTGATAACATAACATTAAAATAATAATAATAAAATCAGTTAAATTAAAAAAAAAAAAACTATGTATTTATTTATTTACATATAAATTAAAACTTAGAAATGTGATAATTCTTGATGTTTTATAGATTCCAATTTAAAATAAATTTAAGTTGATCTAATAAAGCTACCAAATAAATTAATAAACATGATATATAAAAGTTGAAGAAAATTCATCTTTTTTTTTTTTATGGTTTCACAAATTTCCGGGGCCTCCTAGTCTGCCTAGAAGGAAACCAGGCCAGGGGGGTCCCTAGTTGCGCAAGTTGTAATTATTGAGGGATGGTTTTGGTCTGCCACCAAGGGAAACTAGAATAGACCTTCCAAGTTTAGTTGGAGAAAAGAACATATATATAAAGGAAGAGACTAAAAACATCCACCTAAACCAGAGAGAAAAAAATATCTGCGCTAACCTGACTCGACCTGGCATGACTTCCTTTAGACTGTCAATTCATTAATCCAGAACAATGAAGTGTTAATGCACCTGGGGGTGCTTCTTCCCACCATCCGCCTGGCTCTTGTTATCTTCCTTTTGTGGGGTCGTGCAATTCTTCCTGATTTGAGTTGGTGCACCATGTCCATCGGCGGGCGTGATGTCCATGTGATGTACATAACGTAAGTAGAGGTGGAATTGGGCAACCAAACACTCCATCTTGCTTTTCTGGTCCTTTTCTACCTCTACTAACATGAATTTGGTAATAGTTTACAGACTGCTAAGGCAACGCAGGATCTTGTCAAACATTGTATTGTTTTCCTTGTTCTCCTCTAGCCTGGCTTTTTCACTCTTTGAAATTACTTTTCTGATCATCATCTTAGTTATCCATGCCATCTCCACGGTTTTGTGGAAGAGGGTTTCCCTGGGTTGCGTGGCCCCTAGATCAGTTACCCATTCCGCTTCCTATACCAATGCATCCCGCGCTTTAACTTTTCACTTGTTCTTTAAGTCGTTCTCCCACCGAGTGATGGTTTCCTTCCCCTTCGGCGCAACCCAAGTATGGAAAGTTCCCTTCGCATCTTTCGCGGCCTGTGCCATTCTTGTTTTCCACCTCAAACTGTTCGGTACTTCCTTCCCATAGGGGGGTTCCTTTTCCTGTGTGTTTTCTTTAGACACACCATCCTACTCTGCGAGTCACATCTCTTATGCTGGTTACTCAGCCTGTGCCTCACTTCCCATATATTCTTCCTGTCCCTCCTCTGAAATCTATGAAAATCCCTATTGTCGCGCTCCTTATGAATACGTCTATTTTTGTTGTCCCTCTTCTTATTGACCTTTCCCCATTGTGAGCCCATCCTTTCAATCTTGGTTTTCTCGTGGTGATGTGCACTTCCGTCAATTTTCCTCTTAAGGCTCGGATAGTCATGATGGGTCGTCCTTTGTCCCTATGCGTTTACTTCCCTTGCTCGCTTGTGATCCGGTTGTACTTCTCTTTGTACCTGTACCTGTCCTGGTGGGTCTATCTGGGTTATCATCTACCCCGCATGCCTTACATCATTCATTGCATGTGACTTGTTACCTGGCCTTTCACTCGTGCTTTCCCCATGCCTCTTACCGGCATACTGGCCTTGCTTTCAATCGTCCGTATGCTGCTTATTATAATCTTGCATGATGATTAGTGTCAGAGTAGTGGGTTCTCCTATCGTGCCTGGGGCCCGCGTACCTACCATAGGGCCTTGCGATATCCTCCTCGATGTGACCTTCCAAGATTAACCTACCTTCACGATATTTTGTCACAAGGTGGTTGCAGTTTGTTCTGAGTTGCCCATCTGGAATGATGATCGATGTGTCGTCTAGTTTCGAGTCTTCCTTGCTGACCCCCTCATTGGCGAGCCTGTCTACCAGCGCATTCACTGACCTGCGTACCCAACACAACTCCATTGTGTTCAGAGTTCTTATATGTTCCTAGATTTTCTAGAGGGAGTGTGCTAGGCGCCAGTGGTGCTGAACCTTGCCCACTCTGGTGCCATTTTGAAGTATTTTCGTCATATTGATAACCAGGGTGGAGTCACCTTCCACAACAATGTTTTTCATCCTTTCGCGACTTAGGATTTCGAGACCAAGTTCTAGGGCTCCAAATTCCACCTTGTTGTTGGTTGAGTTTCCTATGCCCCCAACGTACATTCGAATGATGTTGTCTCCACTATCTCTGACCGCGCCCCCTGCCCCTGCCACTCCTGGATTTCCTTTTTCCGCCCCGTCAAAGTTCAGTTTAAGGAACCCTGATGGAGGGGGAGTCCAGTTGCAGGCTCCTATCTGGAATTACGAGTTGCTCCCTATAGTTAGGTTGTTGCATCAATTTTTCAGTTGGAAAAGGTCCAGGATCTAGGAGTCCTGGTTTGTGAGTTGCACTTTTTCCATCATGCAGTTGCGGCTCTGCACCTTTTCTCTTATTTGAGAGACTATTGTCTAATTTATCCTCTTTGTCGGTATCCTTTCATTCCTCAAGATGTCGCTATTCTGTTCTTTCCAGATTTCCCAGATGATCATCCATTGGTGATGGTTGTGTTGATGTTCCCTCGGATCCTATTGGCTTGGTGGAAGATGTATGCCGCCCAATCCAAAATCTTTGTTGTATAACTGCATTCGTCAAGGAGGTGGTTAGTTGTTTCCTCCTTGTGTCAGTAGAGATGGTAGTGAGAGAGCCCTATGAAACCTCTTTTCATGAGGTTCTCCCAAGTTATAATTCAGTTGTGTAGAACAAGCCATTTGAACATTTTGATTTTTGGCCATTGGGGGATTTTCCAAATTATTTCCCATTGTTGCTCCGAATTTTCTTGGTCCTCACCCGCGATGTAATACCATGCTTCTTTTAAGTTGAATTCACCCCCATTTTTCCTACCCCACCTCAATTGTTCCTCTTCTTCCGAGACCCCAATTTTTCTTCTTCCCAATTCCTCCTCCAACTCTTTCATGATTGTTTCAGCCTGGGATCTATTTTGTGGCTTAAGTTTGTCCCAGATCTGCCACCTAGAGATGCCTTCCCTTTGCTTCCAATACTGATGGATTTTTGTTTTTCCTTGCCCAATCATTTCCTCTTGAAGCTCCTCTCCGTTCAGATTTTCCATTTCGGGTTCCTATCGCCATGCATCCTCCCAAAACCTTGTTGTTCTACCATTCTAGATGGTTGATCCCTCCCTTGCGCCTATGAACCGAATTCGCTCCTGGTCGCTTATGTTCATGGAATACTTGGCCTTCCATAGTTTTTTCCATGGTGCCGAATTAACTTTTACCCATCTCCACTAGAGCTTTGCCCCATAGGCTTCGTTGGTTACCTGTGGGTCCTGTAACCCCATGCCACCTTTGAGTTTTGGTCTGCAAACCTTATCCCATGCCACTAGGGCCCATTTATTTTTATGTTCTGCATCGTGCCATAGGAAGTCTCGTTGGATGGCTCTTATATTTTGTAGAATTCCCTTGGGGATTGGGAACAATGACATCATATACGTCGGGATTGCTTGAAGAACCATTTTGGTGAGGATAAGCCTTCTAGCTAGGTTTAGGGATCTATATGTCCAATTTTTTACCCTCTCCTATAGTTTGCTAATAAAGCCTTTCCACGTGGCCTTGGTGCAGGCTTTGTCTGTTAGGGGGATTCCTAAGTATTTCGTTGGGAGCATTTTATGTTCAAACCCTAGAATTTTGGCCAGGTTGCGCTGAATTGTTGGATTAGTGTTGAAGAAATATATCATGGATTTGGAGTGGTTTATTTCCACCTCCGAGAATTCCCCTAAGTCTTCTAATATTCTTTTGAAATCCTTTGCTTCATTTACCATGGGTGTGCCATGGAGTAGGGTATCATCAATGAACTATTTGTGTGTGGAGGTTGGATAGTTTTCATAAGGTTTGATACCTTTTATTTCCCTAGTTGTAGTTTTTCTTTTTATACTTCTTCTTAGCCCTTCCATCATTAGAATGAACAAGAAGGGGGAAAGCAGGTCCCCTTGTCTTATTCCTCTGGATGGACAGAAAGTTCTAGCCGGGGATCCAGTGATTAGTAGTGAGTAGATTGCCGATGAGACTAGAGTGACTATCCAGTTGATCCAGTGTTGGTCGAACCCAAAATCTTCTAGAGTCTTAGCCATGTAGTTCCATCTTATTTTTTCATAAGCCTTCTCCAAATCAAGTTGGATTATCATCCCCCCTCTCCTTTGGATTTTCAGTGTGTGAATGATCTCATGGGCCTAGATGATATTGTCTAAGATTTTTCTGCCTTCCACGAAACCCACATGTTCCTGTGAAATTAGTGTGGGAAGTAGTGGCTTCAATATATTGGCTATGAATTTGGATATTATCTTGTAAACTACATTGCATAAAGCTATAGGCCTGTAGCGATATGGGGTTCTAGCTTCATTTTCTTTTAGGATTAGAGTGATCATTGTGGCATTTAAAACTTTCAGGATGGATGTCGATATCCTGAAGTCCTCCATCACCCTGTAAATATCATGCTTAACCACTTTTGAGTAGGCTTTGAAGAATTCCCCTATGAAACCATCCGGGCCTGGGGCCTTTCCATTGGGCATCTCCTAGACCACTTGGTCAATTTCTTCCTTGGCAATGGGTTTGCTTAAGCCAACATTTTTCTCCTCTTTGACCAGCTTCAGTATGTGTTGAATAATTCTTTGTATGGCCTCCGATATATCTAGGTTTGGTTCCTAGGCTATCCCCTGGAAGTGGTTGACCAGTGTATTCTCAATTTCCTAGTGGGATTCTCTTTCGATCCCAACTTGATCCCTAATCTTCAAGATTTTATTGTGGGATCTTCATGCAATATTTGTTCTATGAAAAAACATGGTATTCCTCTCCCCTTCCTTTAGCCACCTTATTTTGGACTTTTGACGCCACAGGGTTTCTTCCTATAGGAATATCGCTTCCCATTCTTGGGTCAAATGGATCTCTTTTTTTTCCGATCCTCTATGTATCCCTCTTCGATGCACTGTTCCTATAGTTTCCTCATTCTATCCTCGATGCTCTTTTTCCCTTGGTTTATATCTCCAATGACTTCCTTGTTCCGCTCCTTGAGTTTTTGTTTGATGTATTTGAGTTTTTTGTGAAGTTTGAACATCCTTGTCCCTTGGTTTGGAAGTTCCTCCCGCCACCATTAGTTGATGTTCTCCTTGAAGGTGGGATGGTCGATCCGAAACTTCTCAAATCTAAATTGTTTGTTCCTCGGTGTGTTTTGAAAATTTGCTTCCAGTTGAACTGGCAGTGATCTGATCCCCCCCACGGGAGGATGTTGCAGTCCAAAGTTAGTCCCTGCGGCATGATTGATTCTGACACCAAGAATCTGTCTATCCTTGTAGCTATTTGGTGGTGACCTAGTCATTTTTTTTTCTAGGTGAACTAACTGTTGTTGGTCCTGATGTCCACGAGCTTCATTGTATCAATGAATGTTGAGAAATATTCTGCATCTTTGTCCAATCTCCTGGTGCCCCCTTTTTTCTCAGCGAGTGTATTGATGATGTTGAAATCCCCTACCAGGATCCAATGGAGGTTGCGGGTACACTCCTTTAGATTCTCTAGGTCAAGGAACAATCTCCTTTTTTCCTCCATCACCTAGGGGCCATACACATTAGTGCATAGAATTTCCTTCGTGCTCCCTATGATTTGCATATTAACATAAAGTGTATTTCTCATGGCTTTTGCTGCTAGTAGGTTCATTGATTGTGGGTTCCACAAGGTGAGGATACCTCCCGTCGTCTGTCGTCTTTTGACAGCCAACATCCTGTACATCCTCCATTGTTTTTTACTGATTGTTTCCATTCTGTCTAAAGTGCATTTTGTCTCTAAAATGAAACATAGGTTAGGTTGTTACTTACTCAATCTATTTTTAAGGATTCTTTGCTTTCTTGGGATGTTTAGGCATCTTATATTCCACGTTAAGATATTCCTTTAAACATTGGGGGGGGAATTGGGGAAGATATTTTTAATCTTACCTGAATTTATCAACAGGGCTCCTAGTTCTTGTAGGGTACACTATTTGATTTTCTGCCTTTCTTCCGCCTTGCTTGCTTGGGTGAGTGTTGTGGTTGTCCATCACCTGTTTTGATTCCCCTGTGTCCTATCTCGCCATGCATGTTCTTGATCCGTCTGTATTTATCTTCCTCCCTTAGCAGGAAGAGATATTGAATGTGATCGAGTTGCTCTGTTGGCACATTGTCTACTCCTTGCCTTTTCCATTGCTCCAGTATATTCGGTAGAACTATTCCTTCCCTTTCCACAATATCTCAGAGATTTGGGTCCTTTGTTCCTACCTCACTTGAATTCATCTCCGAATCTCTGTCTTCTTCCTGCATTGGGTTGTTGGCATCTTCATTTCCTCCTTCCCTGGGACTTGTATTGCCTCCCTGTTAGCCTTTGTTTCTTGGAGTTTTTGTGTTATCGTGAGTTGTGTGTTCCCTTGCATCCTTATCTTTCTTCTTTTTTGTCCCTGCTTCTTCCCCTTGGTTGGGCCTGCCCCTTCCATCTTTTCTAAGCCTAGATTCTGAGTTTCTTCCTGTTGGGGCCTTACCTTGTCTCTGGTTTCCTTTTCCTTTGTGATTTGGCTTCACAAAACCATCCTCATCCTGCTGTAGCTTGGTGTTTTCCGCTTCTTGTTTTTTGTTAAGAGGGAATTCTCTCAATAGCTATCCATGTTCATGACATCTTCTACATCGAAATGATATCTACTCGTAGTCTATGCTTTGTATCCTTTGCTCATCCCTAAACTCCAGGCTTATGACTTCCAGGAGCGCTCCCAAAACATCCATCTTGATGCAGATCCTTGCGTAGGATGTATATCTTCCTTTTAGAGTAGCTTCCGATGTTTTGAAATATTTTTCGAGCATGTTCCCTATGGCTTCGAAGGTGGATGGAAACCATTAGTCTAGTGGTAAGGAGTAAAGACTTAACCAAAATGGGACATTTTTAAAGGTTTCTTTCTCCAGGGAGAAATTTTCCTTCCATGGACAAATGTACAACCCTGCTGAGGCGTCGAAGTATGGTCCCCCCTCAAAGACTTTATCCTTGTCCTCCAGGTTCATAAAGACTGTGGTGAAGAAACCTTTCGAGCCGAGGTGGAGTTCCACTTCCCCACTTGGCTTCCAATGGTATTTTATCCAGTTGCGCAATGTTTTTTCTGTGGGCCACATGCCAATGAACTTGCAAATCAGTGCATGTGTCTTCATCTGATCCTAGAAGAGTTGCGTTTTGGGGTCTTCCAGTATAACCTTGGGTAATAGTGTTGTTTTAGGTTTGCATGGGTTTCTCCCCTCTGATCCACTAGGGTTCATCATTTCTTGCGCATCGTTTTGGGCTTCTTTGGCTCCTTCCCCTACATGATCATTTTTTTATTGGTTTCCCTCTTGGTTAATTTTCGATCCTGATCTCGCGGTACCTGTCAGAGTTTCTTTGAAACCACTACCCTGTAGGCCTTTCCCTTTGTCCACCACTACCTTCTTGTATGAGGGGGTTACATTCCCTCCCCCTTTGGTGACCATTCTGGTCACTGCTGAGACCGTGACTGTCAAACCCTAGCTTGAAAATATTTCCAGAGTCACGCCTTCAGTTCCTCTTCTTGTTTTTAACTTTTCTAAATGTTAGCTCCATGACCATTTCCAATTTGAATTAAATTTTTTACCTAATACAATTTGATGGCCAAACGAAAACGATTGATTCTCTCCATTTGAAATTCAGGCCCAACTATTGTTTCTATCTACTTGAAATTAAACCTAGTTTTGCTTCTGTTAATCGACCCATCGCTCGTGCCTTATGTTTTCACTGTTATAATGACACATATTTTCATAGCTTTAGAAATGATTTACTTTGTTGAAATATTAAAATAAAATGAAAAGTTATAAATCAAAATGATATATAAATATCTTTTCATTTTCATATATAAATAATTTAAGTATTTTTTTCTCTTTCTAATAAATTGAATTTATATAACTTAAATATTTTTTTCTGTTTCTAATAAATTGAATTTATATAACTTAAGTAATTTTTTCTTTCTAAGAAATTGAATTTATACAGCTTAAGTAATTTTTTCTCTTTGTAACTGATTGAATTATGAAAATAATTTAAATATCTTTTATTTTTTTCTAAAAGATTGAATTTATATAATTTACATATTTATTTATATAATTTACGTATTTTTTTGATTGAATTTATATTTATAGATTTTTTTTTTAATTTTTAATATTTTTTCTATTTTATAAATTTTAAGAAGTTTTATCTTTTTCTTAATTGTTTTTTTATTATAATTTCTTTTAAATTTTATTTTGATTTAAATATAATAAATATAATTTATAAATATTTTAAAAATCATTATACAATTTCTAAAATATATAATATTCATCACTCTTATATAATTATGTACAATTTTTTATATAATATTATATAAATATATACAAAACTTCATATAATATTAAAATACCCTATTACAAATATACTTGTACAACTAAGAAATATACAATATTCATCAATTTTATATAAATATATACGAACTATATATAAACCTTCACATAATATTAAAATACCTTATTACAAATATATTTATACAACTACGCTATTGTGATATTGTTCACTTAGATTAATCAACCTTTCACCCTCTATTCATATAATTTAGTAATTGGAAAAACATTAAAAGGCCACTATGACCTCCAACTTGGATCAAAAGGCTTTTTTACCATCATCTTGCATAATCTTGAAGACAAAAATCAGATTTTGAAGGAGGACCTTATTTCTACAACTCGGTCGGCCTCTTCCTCCACTTTTGGGTGGAATGGTTCATCCCAGAAAAGGAAGACTTCTGGCATGAAGTAGTATGGTTGAGACTCTACTCGCTCCCACAGGAATTTTGGCTGGAAGAGATCCTTGCGGGAATCGACAACACCATCGGAATCTACGTCAAAGATTCGGAAGAAACAAAACAAAGAGGGTACACAGCCTGCGCTCGCATATGTGTTTACTTGAATATATCTAAACCCCGTCCAGGAGACATCACTCTAGATTACCAGCATGATGAATGGTGCCAAACACTCGACTATGAGCAAATCCCCTTTCGCTGCAGAAAATGCCATGAGCATGGACACCTCTTTCATGAATGCCCTTTAAATAATCCCACCAAACCCTCTGCGGAAGACCCTAACAAATGAAAGGATGGTTTCATCCCTATCATGGGAAAGCATAGACATTAAGTCAAAAAGGCACCCCCCAGCCCCCCCCTAGACCCCCAATCAATAACTTCTTTGAGGTCCTACAAACCCCAAAAAACATACCTTCCTCCTCAATGACACCATAGACCGACCCTGCTAAATTCCAAATCACAGGGAATCCTAATCTTTCAGGCCCAGATCACTCTCAACCACCACCCTCTGACGCCTCCCTTTCCACCACACTTGGTATGAAAATAGGAGATCCAGACATAGACCTGGAAGATCAGGAGCTAGCAGGCATTGATATGGCACACTTGGAGCAATCTTATTGTAAGCAACAATTATACACCATACCACCAGACCAACTGCGTAAAGTGCATAAATTATTTCTTAATTCCTCGGCAGGAGGATCATCTTGAGCCAACACGAACCTTGGAATCCAAAAGGGAATAACAAAGGCTTTAACAAACCTACAAAATATGAGAAAAAAAGAGGCCAAAAACTGAAACATCAACTAATTCAAGATGTCGAGAACTTCCTCGTCAACTCGGGTCAGATACAACTGATCTCAGATAGCTTCCCCCCCTCTCCAACCCCCATCATCCTCATGAATATGCTATCATGGAATATAAGGGGCCTGGATGCCAAAAAAAAACAACCTATGCTTCGGGAGAGAATCAAGAAAGATCAGCTAGATATTATCATATTGCAGGAAACAAAATGTGCGAGAGAGGAGGCCTCTTCTACGCTTCAAAAATGTTGGAAGCAAGCCCATCATGTGGAAATCGATGCCAAGGGCACCGCGGGTGGTATAGCGATGCTTTGGAATCCATCCACAGTTCTGCTGGATGGATTCTTCACCTCCAAATGGATCATCACTGCATATTTTCGCCTCATTGGCTTGAACAAACTTGGTTACATTATAAATATATACAACCCTACTAAACCAGGCGACAAGGAATCCTTCCTCAATCACCTCGATTGGTTAGTCGATCACATAAACCCCCATAGATGGATTCTCAGGGTAGACTTCAACACAATAAAAGGCCTAGAGGAAAAAAAAGGGGGCACACGCACTTTGGGAAGTGACAACGAGCACTTCAATCGCTTCATAGGATCCCAAAATCTTATCAACATCAGTACAAACAATGGACCTTTCACATGGTCCAATAGGCGCTCGGGGGCTCAATAGGTCTCTTGTAGACTCAACCGCTTCATCATCTCGAAAGTCATAATGCTGGATGGACTAGCCTGGAATGCCACGATTGTTGACTCTTCGGGCTCAGATCATTGGCCGATCCTCCTTAGTATCAACATAAGTGACACTCCTGGCAGAAAGCCATTTCCCTTTGAGAAATTTTGGCTAACACACCCAAACTTCCAAGCTAATATCAAGTCGTGGTGGAAAGAGGTAGCTATCCATACAGGGACTCCCATGTATATATTCCAACAAAGACTTAAAAATCTCAAACAACATCTAAAAGCTTGGAACAAATCCACCATCGACAACATATTTCAAGTACAGGATAACCTCAACCAACAAATTCAAAGTCTCCAACAACAAATCAGACAACACAGCCTCACAGACTCACTCAAGCACTAGGAAACCCATCTAAATAACCAGTTGGCTGAAAGAAGGGAGCAGGAAGAAATCCTTTGGAGACAAAAATATAGAATCCAATGGTTAAAAGAGGGTGAAATAAATACCAAATTCTTCCACTGATCCATGATCCAGAGGCTCCAATCAAATCAAATTACTCACCTAGTCTCAGATCAAGGAACGAATATTCAACATCATGCTGACATTGAAAAGGAAATGCTCTCTTACTATAAAAACTTTCTCTCAGAACCCCCTGTAGAGTGGTCCCGCACAATCAAGACCATCCTCAAGAACATTTCCAAGGAGGTCACCAAAGAACAGAATGAGGCCCTAATGAGACCAATAACTAAGGAGAATGTGGATCAAGCCCTAAGGGATACCCCTATAGGTAAAGATCTAGGGCCAGATGGGTTCACTCTAGATTTCTTCCACCACTATTGAAGCATCACCCGAACAGATGTATGGGAAATAATCGAGGACTCAAGAAGATCAGGACAAGTCTTCCAAGCCCTTAATGCTACCTTTCTCACACTCATTGCCAAGGAAAACCACACCACTTCCCCCTTGCACTTCCGACCCATTTCCCTCTGCAACGTCATCTACAAACTCCTCACGAAGATCATCGCTACTCGTCTCAAACACATATTATTGTTCATAATTTCGCAAGAACAATCCGGTTATATGGAAGGCAAGCAAATTTTGGACAATGTCTTCCTGGCACATGAAGTAATCCACTCGCTCCACTCGACAAAATCCCCAGGTATGCTCCTAAAACTAGATCTCTCAAAAGCTTTTGATAAATTAAGATGGAGTTACTTAAAATATACTCTCCTTGCCTTTGATTTTGAACTCAATTGGATCTCTTGGATAATCAACCTCACCTCTTCAACCTTGTTTTCCATCCTGATCAATGGCATTCCCTCAAGACCTTTCTCTCCTACCAAAGGCATAAGACAAGGGGACCCACTCTCCCCTTTCCTCTTCATTATCATGGTGGAAGGACTCATCCACACCATCAAAGCAACCATCTCAGATCAATCCCTCTCCGGTCTCACCCCCCATGGATTCTTGCCCCTGATTTCACATAGTCAGTTTGTAAATGATCTACTCTTAATGGGAGTGCCCACAGCTAGAGAATCCATTCGCATCAAATCCATCATCACCCTCTTCTACGAAGCCTCGGGCATGGAGTAGAACCTTTCCAAATCACAGTTCTTCTTTTTCAATACACCTCCAGAGATCCAAAACCATCTCACGCTTCTACTGGGTTTCGCTCGTAGTACCCTACCTTCCTCCTATCTAGGAATCCCCCTTATAGATAATCCACTAAAAAATCTATCCTGGGAGTCCCTTCTCTCCAAATTCTGCAAATGACTCTCGCTGTGGACTTTCCGCTCCCTCAATATGCTTGGCCTCCTCATCCTCCTTAAGTCTACACTTCAATCTCTACCGGTCTATGCCTTATCATTCCTGGCAGCTCCGAACTTCATCCTCACTACCCTGAGAAACATGCAAAGGATATTTCTTTAGCAGGGCACCAAAGAAGGAACAAAAATAACCCTTGTAAGCTGGAAAAAAGTCTACAAACCAAAGAAAATAGGGGGGCTGGGCCTCAGATACCCCACCCTTCTCAACAAGGTCCTTAGTGAAAAAATTTGGTGGAGATGGTTAAAGTGACCCCGAGACCCGTGGGCCCACCTTTGGAGGAAAAAATACACCCCCACAACCCCAGAAAGAGAACTCATCAGGTGGAATGGGCAAAGCCTTGGCTCGCTCATCTAGAATGCAGCGAGAAACAATAGGGGACTCATCACATACCACTCTTTCTAGGAACTGCAAAGCGGAACTTAATCCCTTTTCTGGAGTGACTCTTGGCAACAAATCCTATCCCTACAAATGGATCCTTTAATGAGAAACCTCATATCCCACATGAAATAAGTAGGCCTTATTAAAGTAGCAGATTATTGGAACATAACACGAAATGGGGATATCTGGCGCACCTAGAAAAACACCCACGAGGCCTTGAACATCCCCAATGAAATAAACATCCAACCATTGATGGCTCATCTGGACACAAGGAAAATTTAAACCAACAGGGGAACGACATCCTCATCTGGGGACATACTTCCACAGGCACTTTCAACATTCTGGATACCTACCAACTCAAAGCGGGACATGGATCACTACCAATAGAGGAAGTCTAGAGCAAAATTTGGGAAACAAATTCTTGGCCAAAAATCAACACTTTCCTTTGGCTAACTGCCCACAACAACATTCTCACATGGGATAACTTAAGGAAAAGGGGGTTCATTGGCCCTTCTTGGTGTTAGATATGTGGTGCACAGGAAGAAACGCAAAATCACCTCATTAATCTCTGTTCCTACAGTTTGAATATTTGGGATCATGATGCTAGCCTCATGAGAACCACTGACAGAAATCGTATAGGCATACAGGAAACTTTAGCAGGATGGCGTGCCTCAATTTTCCAATCCCCTATCCTGAAAAAAATTGGCGACTCTTACCAGGCTTCATCCTCTGGCAAATCTGGAAGGAAAGGAATCGTCGTATCTTCAAATCAGTCACAAAAAACTGGCAGGAGGTTTGGTCCATTATTCACTCCAACATCAAAGAAACACTCCTCCTCTACCCCTGGAATGACCAGGACTGGAACTGCCCAACAAATGAGTGCATCATCCTCGACTGCTGGTAACTCCATTTACACTCCTTGCCAACCAGCCTTGACAACAAAGCACACTGCAAGCCTAGACCCACAAATCGAGAGATGCCAGCAACAAGGTACCATAAACTGAATTTTGATGGAGCCTCCAAAGGAAATCCAGGACCGACAGGATATGGAGCAGTCATCCGAAACACCAAAGGAGAAATCCTCCACATTGTAGAGAGAAACCTGGGGCACAATACTAACAATGCAGCAGAAATTTGGGGACTCCTAAGAGGTCTGCAAGAAGCTAAAGATCATGAGATCTTCCCCATCATTGCTAAAGGAGATTCACAAATTGTCATCCATCTCCACGACCATCTCCTGCATGGGGCAGACCCAGAAAAAATCTCCCCCAGCTGGAGACTTATGAATGGACTCCTTAGAATCAAATCCACTCTTTAGGCTTATTAGGTAATCTTACCTTCCCATGTCAGAATATCGACCAACCAAGAGGTCAACTTGCTGGAAAATCATGGTGTTGATCTGAAGGAAAGGGACTTTTCATGCTCCCCCTCCTCCACCTCCTCTCATCGATTTGTGATAGCTTGCAGAGAAATAGATAACACCAATTACAGTCCCCCGGATGGGGTGTTTCTTGGAACTATGAGTGGACAAGCCACGAGGAGGCCACTTGGCTAGACCTCCATCCAACTGACATACGAAGGAACCCCTTCCCCCAACACATCACCTCAGCCTTTAAGCTCAGACTCCACCACCCTTCAGAGCACTCAATATGGACACCCCTCGCATGTGCCTGACAACCTTCACGTCACGTCACAGGCCATCTCCTCTCCCCCGTTTTTGTGTGCCAACTTCCAAGCATGGGAGCATTCTCCCTCTCTTGAACCTCAGAGCTCTCCCTATCCATTTTTGGAGCTCCCTGATCACTCGACTCTGCGTCCTCTACCATGAGATAGCCTCCCCCCTCCCCATGCCCCATCTACGAGGTAAACCAAGGCGAGGAGCTGCCTGGTATGATGCAAGGGGCAAGGAAATGCCCCACTCTGACCACACTCCGGATTTCAACGCTCTCCTCGTTGTGAATCCTTCCATAGGTCATGCACCTCTCATCGCTCCTGATCCCCCCTTCGCTCCTATTCCTACAGAGCCAATCCACGAAGTAGACCTCCCTGTCTTGGCTCCCATCATAGCACCTACTCCCGCTGAGCCAATTCTTGAATCTTCGCACGACTTGCCACCGCTTTCAAATCCTTATGGTTGCAGGGTAGAATGGTTTGATGCCATGGGAAATTCTCTGGGTTATTCATCTCCTCCCCCCTCTCCACCCCATTCAACTCGTCATCTCGCCTCCCCACCTCGTCGACCACCCCCTGCTGCTTCCCCACCTCGCCACCCCGACGAAACCACCTCCACCCCACCCAACTCCAGGCCTTGTTTCACTTGTAACAAATGCACGGATCGGGGAAAAATCATAGCCTCACTGTGTGAATTGACCAAAGGATAGGAGGACGTCAAAGCAACCCTCAGGAATTTGCAGAAAAGAGATGCAGGGCGATGGAGAAGGGTGGAAAACTTGGTGTCCTTTCTCCAAGATCTCTGGCAGGCAATTGCAGATCGTGACAAGGGAAAGATTAAGAAAACCCAGACCTTTGCAGGCCCAAAATTTGGTCCAGGTTTCTAGATCTCTTCTGTTTAAGTTTTTTAGTTCTTTCTTTTAAAGCTAGCCCTGTCTAGTTCAGTTCAGTTTACAGACAACCTTTGCCCTGTGAGGTTTTATAGTTTTTTTTTCTTGTATAGATTAGCTTTCGGATAGCCTGTCGCCCTCCGTGGCACTTTAGTTTTTTGCATGACAAACAAAGTCTCTTTTTGAACAAGTGTCACGCTTTTTTTTGGGACAAGTATCACTCTTTATCAAACTTGTGCCAACAGTGGTTTCCCAGTTGCAATAAGTTTGTAATTTTCTTAATAAAGTTATAATATATTAACTAACTAAAAAAAAATTCTAAAAAATAACAAATTTTATTAAATATTATTTATTTTATTTCCATGACAATTACCTTTTTCATATAAAATAATAAAGTTTTTAAAACTTAAAATTTATAAAGATCAAGCTTTCCCACATTTAGAATATTAACCAACTTTTAACATGTTATAATATTCCTACTTCTAAAATTTCAATTTCAATTTCATATTCCCAAACTAGATTCAATTTTCTAGCCAATAAATCTTGATGACCAAATTTCTATATACTGTTTTTATGGAGATTGAGGCTTCTTGGTTTGCCATCTTTACACACAACCTACTTCTTTTTGTTAATTAATGTTACAAATGTTAAAGTAACAAGGAAATTTAACAATTATGTTTATGTATATTAATAAAAGGATTTTATAAATTATTAACTTATTTTTATCGTCATTTTTAAGATATACAATTTTTTTTTTTTTAAGTTAAGTCATGTAAATAGTCTTATCATTTATGGTTCATATTTTCTGGTTAATTTTGTTATACCTATCTTTGATGGGATATCTATAACAATCGATTCTCAATCAAAAATCTTTGACTTACATTAATTTTTTTTAAATTTATAAAATTATCATAATTTTCAAAAAAAATTATATATTAAATTGAATTTTTCAAAATTTCTAAAATAATTTTGAAATTTCTAAAATGTTTATTTCTAATTTTTTATTGTAAAAGCTATGGATGGGACTAAAATCCTCTATTAATTTGAAACGTATATATTAATTTGGAATAATTACAATTTTTGTAATTTAAATTTTTATATATATTTTTAAATTTATTAATATTAAAAAACTTAATTTTAATTATTTATTTTATATTTTGAGAGTTTCTTTTTCTAACTTATATTTCCCTTCAAACTTTTATATATATATATATATTCTTTAATTTATTAAGTTTGTATCTTTTTTTTTTTCAATTATCTATGTTTATTCTATTTTCTCAC
>SNQJ01S0029101.1:13148-52021 GCA_010110895.2 Picea sitchensis | reverse complement strand
CCCCACATGACTGTTCCACCCCAGGAGAGTGCACCTTCTCTGTCACCTAGACAGTCCTTCGGTTGCCAGTCTCCCTTACCTTGGGTTACAGGAACAGACCGGACCGGAAGTCTCAGGGCTCTATGGAAGCTACAGGGTTCCTTCCAGGAGCCTCTTCTCCCTCTACGCACTCTCTCACCTAGAGGAGTCGCTCACAAGCCAACAAGCCTCACATAGTCCAGTACTGCTTGGTCACAACAACCCATGGGAAGCACATACCAAGGCTTCCCAAAACGGTTCATCAGTCACAGGATGATCTCACAGCATGATTTCGGAACAGGCTCCACGCACAGGCTAGCTCATCTTTTCCCCGAACAATAAAGGATTCTTCCACTCGAGTTCAACACAGGTTTCTGGTTCAGGAAATGCGCACACGGGATTTCTCAGGAACAGACACAGACTCCACGCTCGCTGGACAGGGGTGTACACGCATTCCTTAGAACAAACACAGGCTTTCTTTTCTGTCTCAGGCTACCCGCAGGTCTCTTGCAGACTGGCTTTTCCGCAACTCTCCCCAGCGCAGTCGGATCGAATGGACGAGAACCCCCCCCACGACTTACTTTCTCTGTTTTATTTGCATGCACTAGGGTTGACACTTGCCACCCTGGGAACTGCATGCGTTCCATATGTACGCCTTCCTCCCACCACTTGGGAAATCACGTGTCCTTCCAAAGGACTTAGGATAAAATAATATGCACATGGCTCTTTTTGGAAATAATATTAAAATATTATTTCCCAGGCTTAAGCCCCTAGGCTCATCACTCAGCCCCTTTCCCACCTTCGAGCCCCTAGTTCCTTGCCCACTCTGTGGACGCTCAGTCCCCCATCACTCATTCATCGTGGTCGGTCTGCACTAGCGGTGTTTATATTTTATTAACTGATCTGCATACATACAAATACATCAACAAGATCCTGCCCTTCAACACTTAGGCTCCCTGGCCTAACAAAACACATAAGCCTACAACTTATACAACACTTGGCTCACCAGCCTATAGAACACATTTACAATATTTTGCATAAAACATGATCTGTGACGGGGCTCAGCCTTGGGGACACTACAAGAACCCTGAAGTTCGATGATGTTAGAAGAATCTTAATAAATTAGGATTTGCGACACAAATCAATTATATAAAAAGAGGGAGGATAATCTCTAACTCTAGTTGATCGCGGTAGGAAAATTGATCAAGGCCATCAAGGGCATTTGAGGTCAACATGACGATCGAAATTGAGAAGAGGAAGACTTATTTTGTATCATTGTGTAAAGCCTAGTAACATGAAAACAAAGTGTCAAATATGAAAGCATGAACAAAAGGATTAAAAACCATCCAATACATCAGCCAACAAAAGAGAAGGTGAGACTACTTTTGTAGTTTTAGAGAATGATTTTTATTTATTGTTTCAATAGAATATACATATTTATTTTCATCCAACTATAGTGTTGATTGGATTCTTGACTCTAGGGCATCTTACCATGCAACCCCAAGTAAACATAACTTTGTTGCATATAGTTCTGGTGATTATAGTAAAGTGCATTTGGGAAATAATCACTTTTTCAACATTGTTGGAGTGGGAGATGTCCAAATCAAGAAAAAGGAAGTAAAACATATCTTATTGAAACAAGTTAGAAACATTGTAGATATGTGCATGAATTTGATCTTTGTAGGAAAATTAGATGACAAAGGTTGTTCTACAAGCTTTGGAAAAGGTAGTTGAAAATTAGTAAAGGGGAATTGCTCATGGCTAAAGGATCCAAGACAGGAACGTTGTATACATTAAGAGAAATATTAGAGAAATTAGATGTGGCTGTTGTTGCAAGAGAATAAATCTCAGCAAATTTGTGGCATAAGCGTCTGGCTCACATGAGAGAAAAGGGTCTCAAAATCCTCACTGGAAAAAATATGCTTCTAGGGTTGAAATCCTATAATATTGATATTTGTGAGTATTCTATCTATGGTAGAAAATGAAGAGTTTCATTTAAGAGAAATGGCCATGAACAGAAAATAGATTTGTTAGAATTTATACATTCTGACGTGTTTGGTATAGTAAACATTAAGTCATTAGGAGGAGCTTCATACTTTGTGACATTTATAGATGATGCATATAGTAATATTTGGGCCTATCCTTTGAAAACAAAAGATGAGGTATTCGATATATTTAAGAAGTTTCATGTTGTTGTCGAAAGAGAAACTAATCAATTTATCAAGTGTTTGAGGATAGATAATGATGGGGACTATTGCTCCAACACATTCAAAGAATATTGTAACAGGTTTGGAATAAATCATGAGAAGATTGTTCCTCTTACTTCTCAACATAATGGTACTACATAAAGAATGAATCATGCACTATCATGTTGAAGGTGAGAAGCATGTTTTCAAATTTTGGATTGGAATTGTTTTTGGGGGAAAAAGCAGTAAAAACAACTTGCTACTTGATAAATCGATCTTCTACTATATATTCAGATGGTGGCATTCACAAAGAAGTTTGGACCGATAAACGGGAAAATTAATCTCACCAAGAAGTCTTTGGATGTGAACCATTTGTGCATATTCCCAAAGAGACTATAACTAAGCTAGATGATAAATCCATGAAATTTTATTTTCTAGGATATGCAGATGGTGATTTTGGTTATCGTTTGTGGCATCCAGTTAACAATAAATTTATTAGAAGAAGAGGTGTCATATTCAATGAGTTAAATATGTTTAGAAGTTTGTAGGTAATATGGAGGTCAAGAAAGTTGTTGACAGGTCTATTGAACAACAAATTGATATTCCACCATTGCAAGAAAATGAGGAACATATTCAAGATCAAGTTGAACAACAAATGGAAGATGATGAACAAAAACAAGAAAAAATTGTACAACAACCATTGCAAGAATTCCAGCCCGGAAATGCACCACCACAATTGGTTCGCATATCTACTAGGTCTCACAATCCTTCACAAAGGTATCCTCTCTCAAATTATATTTTATTCACTAATGAAGGTGAAACTGATTGTTTTTAGGAAGCTTGTAAAGTTGAGAACAACAAATAATGGAAAAAGACAATGGAGGAAGAAATGTGGTCCTTATTGGAAAAAAAAACTTGGGAGTTGGTGAAGCTTCCAAAAGGAAGAAAACCTGTACAAAACAAATTGGTGTACATGATTAAGCATGAGGGATAAGGGGAAAAGGAAATATATAAGGCAAGGCTCATGGAGAAAGTATTTTCTCAAAAGAAAGGTATTTATTTCATTGAAAAATTCTCTCATGTTGTTACGATGTCATCCATTAGAGTCATTCTTCATCTTGTTGCTTGTTTAGATTTGGAGTGTGAGCAATTAGATGTAAAGAAAAATTTCCTTCATGGTGAATTGGAAGAAAATATTTATATGGATCAACCAGAAGGTTTCAAAATAAAAGGTAAATAAAACTTGGTTTGCATATTGAAGAAGAGTCTCTATGGACTGAAGCAGGCACCTCGTCAATGGTATAAAAAAATTGATTCATCTATGTTGGAACATGGTTTTAAAAGATTGGAGGTTGATCATTGTGTCTACATTAAGAGGTATATCCAAGAAAAGTACATTATACTATTGTTGCATGTGGATGACATGTTGGTTGTTGGACATGATAAGAATATGATTAACAAGTTGAAGAAGGATTTGGGCATCCAGTTTGCAATGAAAGATTTGGGTCCATCGCAACAAATACTAGGAATGAAAATCATATGTGGCGGAAAGGAGATAAAATTGTGGTTATCATAATAAAAATACACTGAGAATGTGTTTGATAGGTTGAATATTAAGGATGTCCATCCAGTCGGTACACCCCTTGCAACCCACTTCAAATTGAGTGTCCATTTGTGTCCTTGTGATGACAAGGAGAAGGAAGACATGAATACAATTCCTTATGCTTCAAAAATTGGCATCTTGATGTATGCCATGGTATGTACTTGGTCAGATATTTCACATTCAATATGAGTAGTGAGCAGGTTCCTAGTATATATGGACAAACAACATTGGCAAGTGGTAAAGTGGATTTTGAAGTATCTCAAGGGTTCTAGTCATTAATGTCTATGTTTTGGTAATAACGATGTTGTGCTTGAAGGTTATACATATGCAGATACGGCTAGATATGTGGACACTAGAAATTCCACTACTAGTTATTTATATACCTTTGTAGGTGCAACAATGTCTTGGGTATCTAGACTGCAGAAAGTAGTGGCCCTCTCCACCACAGAGGCAGAGCACATAGCTGCAACATAAGATTTCAAAACGATGTTCTATAAGCAATGATTCCTAGGAGAGATGGGAATAGAACAAGATAAATATACATTGTATTCTGACAATCAAAGCACCGCTCATTTAGAAAAGAACCCAACATATCATTCAAAGACCAAGCACATTCACATTAGGTACCATTGGATTCACATTGGATTCGAGAGGTTTTGGAAGAAGGCCATTTTAGCTTGGAAAAGATCCATACAAATGAGAACCCTGTTGATATGTTAACCAAAATTCTACGAATAGAAAAGCAAGAACTATGTAAATGATTGGCAGGACTAGGGATGAATTGATGAGCAAGCTTGGGCAAGTTTCAACACGAAAGAGTTCATCCATGAGCCTTTATTTAGCTTCAAGTGGGACAATGTTAACAATGAAGCAAAATGAAGCTTCCAAAAACCACTGAAAAAACTACCATGCCACGTCCAGAAAGTCAAAGGAGTAGTTAGAAATTAAATAACCGAACTTTCTTGAATGTATGTAACTCTACAAATTTCTTAGATTCCCAGAAAATTCATTTCACGCACAAATTATCTAGATTGGATAATTCCAGATCTTCGTAGGATCCAAATTCTCAGCGATTAATTGTATAAATGCATGTATAAATTCCTTCATCGATATGTTGTGTAATAAAGCTATGTATAGTACCTAAGTTTATCAAATAGCATTAATAATGGGAAATCTATTTTTTTATGGGCTATGGGTGGAATAGCTTAGTTGTGGAGGTGTTACATTTTAATACTTGCAATAATAACCACTACATGTCTCTTATTACGCCGAAAGGTGTATACCTATTGACAATAGGCACATTTAATAGGTTTTTAGTTCTTAATACGTTTTCTATGGACGAGATTAAATATGCCTAGAATATTCTTAGTCGTCACAATAAATGAATGGCTCTGATTTCATCCATTAACTTCCGCACTATTATAAAGACATCCGTTTATATGTTTACTTTTTTACATTTACCTAATTGTGTTTAAAAATTATTGTGTTCACTAACTTATTTCCATGTCTACCTAATTAAAAAATATTAAGATATCCGTACACGTATTAAGGCGTTTCAGGTATTCGCACAGCTGTAAGCCTCCTTTAGACGTTCACCAGCCATGAGTTAGTGGTTGTGCTAGTTATACTACCTCCTCCCGTGGTATATATCTTTTGTTCTTCTTGAATGTTATTGATTGACAACATTGAAGCATTATTGGAGCCTAGTTTCAGAATTTACATTCGGAATATATTTTTGAGGTGGTAAAATTAATTTTTTGTCCTACTTTCGGAAATCGATTCAGTGCACCGACTGCTATAGCCATTGCATTGTACTCAAGCTTCCATATGCATGCATATTGTATAGGATTATGGGATACATTATATGAGTATGGATCTTGTAATTAAAACACAATTTACAAACCCCATGATATTTATGCAGAGATGAGCGCTTAGCTCGGAAAAAGACTCATACATCTGGCCCAAATCTGTAAAGGATGTTGCCATACCCCTCATCATTTCATCAAAAAAGGAAACCATCCTATGGATTATACCTTCTCAACCATCAACTCCCTCATCATTTCATCAGCAAAGAGAACCATCCTTTGGCTTAGACCTTCTAAACCATCGACTCATTCCCTGGGGATGCAGAGGCCAAAGCTTACCATACAAGCTTAGGATTAGCCCCTAAGTAGGCATAAGACAAAGCTAACCGAGGAACCGTAGGTTGAGGATGACACACGACGTACCTATACATCACCTCATGGTGGCGTGCAAGGAATTATCCCGGTGGTTGATCCAAATCCAGGTGAAAATTCTACATCTGATACGATATTTCACTCTCTCAATGTCTACGTCTGACACAAAGTCTACCAGAGGCACTATAAGAAACTTTTGTACCCTTGTTTAAATTCTAAGTTAAATGAATAAAATTAATAATGTGCATTTAGGTTCTCATGAACTTGGGGTGGCATGGTTTAATTTTGGAAGAATACATTTTAATCATACACCTAGCTAGTTGATCATGTGATTATTTGTTAGTGTCTTCATCGTTTGTCTCTCCACGTCAATAACGATTTATCTTCCCTTCTTCCTATATACCCTCCACAACATAAAAAATCAATCTATTAATTTAGTTGATCACGTTATTAGTGGTTAGTATATTCATCGTTTGTTTCTCCACGTCGATAACAGTAAATATTTCCCTTCTTCTCACATAACATAGACGTGGGAGGTGTTTTCACACACATATATTTAGGTATGGAATTTCACATATCAGTCCTTGCCAACCCAGGATTATAGCGATGAGTTTTCCTTGACCAACTTGACCAAAAAATTTACTAACTTTTTCATAGATAAATTTTGTAAATTAAATTTTATTAATATTTTTAAATATTTAAATTGATTTATCTATAATACTATTGGATATTTTTTAAAATTTTATTGTAGAAATGATTTTTAAATTTTATTGTAGAAATGACAGTGTGCAGTTATTTAACCTATCAAATATTTAAGTTTTATTGTAAAAATGGCAATGTGTAGTTATTATTGTAGAAATGACAATTCCTTATTGTCTTCATCTTTGAATCAATTCATCCTTCGTTTAAAGGAGCTAGTGTCCCTATTTACGATACGCGATGGGAAAAACGTAACAATTTAATCATGTAGAAATTTGTTTACCTTGTCTTGCGATAAGGTAAGTGGTGATGATGCATCGTCGAGTGTTCTGCATGCACATTTATAACAACGTATCATGTGCAAACTTTGCGGTTGTTAATCAGGCACATTATCCATCATATGGGAGATAGGAAATTATTGGTCGTGGTGTTAGGGTTTATATAGTTTTAACTGGGAGACATAGACCAATGGGTGAATATCAAACTCGCGAGGCAATTCACGTTTGAAGGCATTGTTTCCCGGCTTTTCCAAAAATTTATAGGGACGATATCGAAGTGAATGGAGTTTGTAATTCTTAGACCTCTGAATGCATTTGAAGGGACATCTGAACGTTATCTTCAATCTAGAATGAATTTTATGATGTTTAGACCCCTAAACGAATTTGAAGGGATGTTGAAACCTTATCTTAAATCTAGCATTGAGAGGGAAGTTGATGGTGATCACTAAGTTCCTTCACCAGCTCTTGATTTTGGTGTAGCGTGATCTTCTGGACAAAAGAAATGGCTTGTTATGGGGTGTTTAGATGCTACTAGGAACTAGGAGATTATATTAGAGTTGAAGTTGATAGGGTGTTACACGGTGATGTTTATAACAAATTCAAAAGGGCTAGTGACATATAGAGAAATGAGAGAGTAGAAATTATTATTTTACACACCAAAATTGTTTTTACTTGTATTATTAATATTAAATAATGTTAGATATAAATACATCAATCTTTGGCTTAAGATAGATACAATATCTTAGAAAACTAAGAGCCACTTTATAGAATATCTCAACCACACTCGGAAATAAGGCACACTAAGAAATAGGGACCAATTAGTTGGAGAGAATATCTCATATCCAACTAGATCCAACAACCTCTTAAAACATATTAACAAACTCCTTAATTAGAGACAAAGTCTACCATATAATGACCAATAATAATATCAATCACAAGTATGATTAGGAGTTAATAATTCCAACACTCCCCCTTAATGACTACTTTTCTTAATCTTTGTCATCTCTAGTCTTCATCATCATCTATTCCTCTACAACAAATTCTCCACTATAAATTGAAGAGCCTCCTAATCAACAAAGTCTATATCTGGTCCATCTTGAGACTCACATTTTGTACCTTGATCATGTGGTCATTACCAAATTGTCAAAGTACACAGAAAAGAACAACCATCCATCAGAATGCATGGGTACCTAACCGCTCAAACTTCCAGTCTAATCAAATGTCCTTTGTGTACATGGTTCATTCAAATGATTGATGAAACCCCCTAGAATGTAAAAATATATTGGTTTTTAGGCACCTCCATGAGTCTACAACCAACATTCTCCACTTATAGAGTATCTCCCCCCAAAAAAGTAAAATCCTCCAAGTGTTTATCAACTCCATATCAAAGGTTCTACACTATATAAAACAAGTTATCCAATTCATAAGGACACGTGGAAAAGGGTAATGCATGTACATATCCAAGTATTATAGCAATATTCCCTTTACATGTTACATACATAGATATTGATACATACAATTAACATACTCCATCATATTAAGACACTAGCTATAATATTTGAAAAACAATGTCAAGGTAAAATTACAATACTTCTATTAACTACCACCTCTAGGAAAGATACAAAATCAAATACATAACACCATAGACTTTCTATAAATACAAGATGTGATTCAAATTTCGTTATGGTGAAGTTTACTTTTATTCAACACAACTCATAAAATTTACCTCATTTGTCCACAATCATTGAGGTCTGTTGTTTCCACAAGAACTGTCACCAAATTCCCTTGACCCAAACTCTAAGAAACTCTTTTTTGCATCTAGAACAACATCTATGTCCTTCCCTCTAGAATCTCACCATTCCATTTCAAAATTAAGTCTATGTTTAACCCTTGGTTTTTCCACCAAGAACAATTCAACTTCATTGTAGTTTTCACTACCATGATAATCAACCAATGGTTATTCACTCAAGAAAATCACTTTTGTCTAAGAACCAATGTGTCCATGCTCCTCTAGTCAGTTGTACAATTTTTATCTCAAACACATACCATCCATGAACCAACCATACCTTTGGGCCAAAAACTAGTACCGCACATATTTACTAGGAACCTATTGTACTCCAAGGCTTAACATCAACCTAACTATAAAGACTGATCAATTTTCCATCCTATGGACATATTTCCATCTATCAAGACACCTAGGTACCCAACCAAGGTGATTTCTAGTTTTCTAAAAAAATAGTCTAGATGCACTCTAATATTTTCAACTTTCTTTACATAATATGATGCGCTTTCATTGTCCAACTAACTTGTGGTGCACATGGAGTACTACATAGATATTTATTTTCCTTGTAGTTCTTTGCAGTTGGATTCAGACATGAGGGCCTTGGAACTCTCGAATGATGTTTAGCAATGACCTATTCTACAAACTAGACCAGTTTCTCTACCTTATAGAGAGAGAGCTTTCATTTTCCTTTGAATGGAAGAGGCTCTATGCTCTTCAACTATCAGACACATATTTTGTGTCTTTGTTTTGATCTTCCACATATTTGTTTATTCTTTGTCTTGGATCTCCATACTTCCTGTGTCATTTTTTAGAGTTGCAAATTCTAAAAAAATAACTTCACTATCATATTGAGGTCACAAGTCTCAATATGTATTCCATATTTAATAAATCCAAGAATGTAATTTAAAAAGAAACCAAAGAATTTATCTTTCTTGGGAATGTTTTTTCAACATCATAAAAAGGACTTGGCATATGTGACATAGAAAAGAGGTGGGAATGAGGATACCCTCAAGAAACTGTCTCGATCCATAAGGTTGCAAAATCTTAAATATGACATTTTAGTAGAGATAATATTAATGCAAATAAAAGAGAGCATGATCCACAATGAAATTGAATCTTCCCATCACAATATTCACACAAGTCATTCATATAAATCCTTGTATTAAATGAATAATACAATCAATACTACAACGAGTATATATATCTCCCACGAGTAGCAATATGACCATGGTGATTCATATTTTCAGGAACTACTTGAAGCATCTCACCGACATATTCTCAAAATAGATATCAATCCTTTTTGGAAAATACCTCTTAAGGGGAAAATTCAAGTCCGATTCCTCCTTGTAAATGAATGCATCATCAAAGAGCAATATATTTTTCATCAATTGTGCAATCTTTTTCTTCCAAAGTTCCCATGAACATAACACACATGCATCTTTGTGAACTTCCCAACAAGTTTTCCAACTGCTCGAGATGCTACGGAAATAAAAACCTTAAGTCTACCATCATTCATCTAGTAGGTATGTCAAACTTCATGTAGTTGGAAAGAAAAAATACGTCATTTTTGTAAGGAGCCACAACATCTTATCTTTGTTTTTAGCATGGATAGAAACATTCAATTGACCAACAACATTTCCAAGTCTAATCATTTGTATATAATATTCTCCCCGAGTCAATATATCTGGCATAACACCTCATCAAGGATGAAAATCGTCGCTTTGTCCACTGTCATGTTTTATGTGTTGCTTCCAGTGTCCTTGTTGTTTGAACATGATAGTCACAAAAACACACAGATATTGTTTTCTTTGGTTTTTCAAACTCAGAGAGGTAGAGAAGCAAAACAAAGATGTGGGAAACAACAATGGGGTCTATCTCTTCTCAATATTGATCAATGTTAAATAGATTACAAAGGAGTTTGAAAATACGAATCGGATCTCAATGGATATCTACCTAATCTAAAGAAAATAATAATAAAACTGAAGGATAAACTAAATTCTAACTGAATTGACTAGTTGTACTAGAAGATAGGGAGATGAATTCTAACACTCCCCCTTAATCTTAGATGTTACACTCATCAACACTTAAAATTCCCAAGTGTTTTCTTTGAAATTCAAAAATACTTTTACCTAATGGTTTTGTAAAGATGTATGTGAGCTGATCTCTTGATCCACATAATTGAACAGAAACATCACCATTATTGACAAGCTCTTGAATGAATTGAAATCGAGTGTCAATACTCCTTCTTTTCATGTGAAACACATTATTCTTTGACAATGAGATTGTTGATTTGTTGTCACAAAAAATAGGATTTGGCTCTTTTTCCATATGTGCTATATCATTCAAGAGTCTTCTCATCCATACTGCTTGGAAAGATGTTGAGGTTGCAACTACATATTCTTTCTCTATTGAAGATATTGCAACTATGGGTTGTTTCTTCGATGCACATGAAATCAGATTTGTCCCAAAATGAAAAGAATAACTGGATGTGATTTTGATGTAACCTATGTTCCCTGCAAAATTACTATCTTTGTACCCTGTATGAGAATGATATTCATAAGTTGTGTAGCACAAACATGATTGATTGTCCCTACAACATACCTTAGGATTCATTTTCCAACTTTCCAGTGAGAATCCTTGAGGGATTCCATAAATATGGAAACAAAAATTACTGCATACATTAAGTTAGGTTTGGTTGTAGTAAGGTACATGAGGCTGCCTACTGGCCTCTCATATAATGTTGAATCAACCGTTGATCCTAAATCTTTTTTTCTCATTTTTTTCCCTACTGCAATAAGATTTTATCTTGGCTTGCATTGATCCATTTTAAACCTTTTCATAATGTTTGCAGTACACTTTTGTCAACAGACAAAAATACCATGGGTAGATTGATCAACTTGAGTTCCCAAAAAGTATCCCATGAGACCAATATCAATCATCTCAATTTTTTTTTCATGGCAGCCTTGAATTCCTCTAACATAAGATTACATGTGTAGATCATATCATCAACACATAGACAAACAATGAGGATTTTACCTTCTTTATTTGATTTTGTGTAAAGAGTAGGTTCATTACTACACCTACTAAATCCAATGTTCATTCAACAAGATTCAATTCGACTGTACCAAGGTCTTGGAGCTTGATTCAAGCCATATAATGCTTTCTTCAACTTGTAAAATTTATCCTCTTCTCCTTTGACCTTAAAACCAAGTGGATGATCTATATACACTTCTTCTTGCAATATTCCATTCAAAAAGGATGAATTTACATCCAATTGGAATAATTTCCCATTTTTTTGAGTTGTTGTGGCTAAAATAGTTCTTACTATATCTAACCTTGCTACTAGAGTAAAGATTTCACCACAAGTTGTTGAGAGAAATCTTTGGAGATTATCCTTTCCTTATTCTTCTCAATATTTCCTTTTACATTTAGTTTTGTTTTGTGTACACCCACTTGACACCTATGATGGTTTTGTCTGTTGGAAAATCAACAAGATCCCAAGTTTTGTTCCTTTCTATGGATTTAATTTTCTCATTCATGGATTTTACCCAATGTTCTTATTTTACTACTTCTTCAAAGAAAGTTGTTAGATAGGATAGTAAGGCAAAGTGAGTTTGCTTCTCAATATTATTTTTCAACTTGTAAATTTCCCTTATTCTTATAGTTATTTGATTTTCTATAGAAGAAGATGACTCGGTGCTAGAAGAAAAACCATTTCCATAATGTTCTTGTTGTCCTTCTACCTGTAATCATGACAGTCTTGGTGGATTTGTTGTTCCTGCACAACAACCTTCCAATTTTCTTTTCTTAGCCTCTCTCCAAGAGAATAAATTGCCCCCCCCCTTCAATTTTTCCAACCAGAACTCTCGCACGCTCTCCCTCGCACAAATGGCTACACTCAAGATTTCCTCTCATTAACTCTGCCTCATGTTCAATTACTTGTCAAATCACTTCTTACTGATGATCCAAACTTTGGCGAGGCCCCCCTTCCTGCATTGATACATAGTGTACCGACATGCTCATCCTTCTTCCACCTTTGAATTAACACGCCATCGATTTTTCCATCAATTCATCGTCCACCTCACATTGAACTTGGATAGTGCATTTTCCTACTTCCGCAAAACCTCATTGACATACACCTTCATCGTAGGTGAAGTTTGCATGATCAATGTCATATCAATGATATTGGTCACATTATTATATTCATCGCGCGCATAGATTTTATCCACTGACGCCCTTCCATTCACATCGTTGGATCACATAATAGTGGCACTCTCTCCTTTTCACTTCGTTGCACTACATATTGACCAAGTTCACCTCTTCATCCTCGAGTCCCTACCCGCTGACAAGTTTCCCTCTCTTGTCACAAATGCATCAGTGGAAAGATTTCAAACTCTCTTCATCGGAGAGCACATAGAGGAAATTTTGCTTCCTCTTGACAACGATGATCGGGTCAGCGAAGCCCACTTTCTCCTTGAGGCTTATCTCGCTCCCCTCCCATCTCAGATCCCTTCTTGTTGCATTCATCGTTCAATATCCTTACATTTCCAAGGACTAAATTCTCCATGCCTATCTAGACAATTGATCAATAATTCCTATCTCATCTGATTCACTTCAAATCGTAGTCGTAATCAAGTTCCTAGTGTTCCCCAGTGGATTTCTTCATGCACACGGTACTAGCTTCTTTGTTTTGTGTTTCTTGATGTTACAACTAAATATTCAGTGTGGAATCCTCACCTAGCATCAGATGGGTTAATCATAATACCTACAAGTCACGATATTTCTAGCCTAATCATCGTCGACACCCGTGACATTGGTAGAATACTTGAATGGAATATCCAATTATCTCGCTAAAATCGTATCTTTGTGATCTTCACATCGCAAAAAATGATACCCTAATCCAACGTTGTATGAGTAAGTTATGAGTTTTTAAGTCAAGTTGGGTAATGGAAACAAATCATTCAACTAGGTTACTACTTATCACCACCCATACACAAAGGTCTCAATTTTTTAAATGGTAATTGTTTTAGTGTAAAACTATTTAATTTAAAAACATACTTTAATTTAAATTCATTTCAATTATATAAAAAAATCATTTAAACCTAAATCTATTAGGATTGGAATGAATTAAATTAAATATAATGTAAATGTATGTCAAAATAATAATAATAATAATCTATTTTTAAGGTCACGGCCAAGCCATCACACCAATTTAGTGTATGAGACCCCCTTGTTTGTGGGACAAGGGACCCCCCTCTGCCCAGCGATTTGACTGGTAAAGTCTACAAAGGTATACATACCCTACCCCCCTCTAGATTTGAACCTGTGACCTCTTAAGAGGAAACACATATTCTTAAATAAATAGTTGAACGCTCAAACAAATGAGATAATCCTTGGTTTTAAAACTTACATGGAGGGGAGGGCCCATGGCCCACGTTCCCCCTCAACATTCCCCATTTAAGCAAATGTATGCCCCTTTTTAAACCTATGCTAAGTCCTTTTCATTTGACATACATGATGCCAACCCCTTTGATGAGTGAGAGGACATAATCCTAGGTTTGTCGAACACATTCGCAATAAATGATACCAACCCCTTCGACGAGTCGGAGGACTTAATCCTAAGTTTTTCGAACAGTGCTCGAAAGAGTTAACAAGTTTTCCAAACATTGCTCGGAAGAGTTAACAACAAGTTCCTAGATAGTTTTCGACAGGGATGATACTAACTACACCGATGGTGTTCGGGAGAGTCAACAACAAGTACCGGGACTCGACAATGATAAAAGTAACTACTATGATAGTTTCAAAATCATGGGTTATCATGTCATTTATGTGGAAAATCAAGCACATAGATGTATATTTCTTAAAACATATGACAAGTTTGGTGTTTTTCGTATTTTTTTAATGGAGAAGGAAGGGGGATCCATGCATCTGCAAATATTGAATGGAATATGGTATGGAGGGGACGTGGCATCCCACACCTTTTACTATTTTACTCATCATGATTATTTAGTGTGCCATGGAAACGCGAGAGGAGGGGAAGGGAGGACTCATGCTCCCTTGTGTTTAATGTTTTTGGAATATTTTAATGATTATGCTTAGGTTTGAGAGGTGATTTAGAGAGAGCCTCCCTTTTAACATTTAAAAAAAAAAATCAATTATTTTATTGTGAGTTCCCTCCCCTTTATGAACTTATTTAAAAATCACATTGAAACCAATAGCTATTATATGAGACCAAGTTCAATGCTTGAATATTCAATTTTAGTAAGTTCTGTAGTGGATGCATGATGATGATATAGAGGCAAGGTATAAAATTTGAATTTGTAACAACCACTTTCCCAAAGAGATGAGATGAGATTATGCCAACACGATCATTCAACGAGTTTTCATAGCTCAACTTTCATCTTTCACTCAAGAAAGTTCACGACTTGACTTTCGACGCAAATCGAAGGAGTTACCATCAACGCCTACGAGCAGGTCAGAAGAGTTAGTTCAAACTCCTCCGAGCAGGTAGGAGAATTTAGTAATAACTCCTCCGAGCAGGTTGGAGGAGTTATTTCAAACTCCTCCGAGCAGGTCAGAGGAGTTAGTTCAAACTCCTCTGAACATAAGAAAAATAGTTTTAGTAAAATGTTCATAACGTTTTATTCGGGTGTCCATTTTATGCGTTGTTTATACCGTTGGAAAGGGAATTCTAATATCTACAACTTTCTAGTTATAGGTTTTGAAAAATTACTAACTTAATTACCTCATTTTTCAAGATGAATATCTGGTACCTTGTTGGCAACCCCGAAAAATGAAATGCCTCAAATTATGAGCATAAGAAGAAGCACGGATTACATCCAGGGAAGTTTACTTGATATTCCAATCAGTTAATACCTTGGTTATTTGCATTCAAATGATTATTCTTGGTAGTTTATTTGGATTTATTCTCATCTATTTTATGTCTAATGTTGTCAGGTATCAAGTGAAGGAGGATCATGCTCAACATTCTCACGATGAAATCTACAGCTAAATACGATAAACGAGAAATAACGAAAGATGTAGTAGTGATGGCAGAGAAAAAAAAAAGTATTAGGAAAATGTATGAAGAAAATGTCTAGAAACTCCATAATGATAGACTGTCAAACTCAATACGAAGAACATGCCCCCATACCCAAAGCTAGTCTTCATGATGTGAAAGACACATATGGATGAAATCCATGACGACCCACTAGTGCTAGGAGACAAATTAAAAATATAATCGTTGTCCTTGTTGCTCATCATCACAAAGAATATGGGGACAAACACTAGAAGACAGAAGGTCATCGAGGGAGATGAAAGGCCAAAGGTCTTATTGAACCTCAATAAATACTGGAATAGAACCCAAAGAAAGGGATTTTGGCTCTTCAAACATTGTACACTTATGAACTACTTTAGGAATACAGTGTCTAATAAATTGGAGAGTTGATATAAGAGTTTTTAGGTACTATTTTTGAAACTATTAATACAGAGAAACCCTCAGGGCCATCTTTTGACTAAGAGAAGGACTTCCATGTGTTGTTTTTTTGTTGTGAACTAGTTCAAGCATAATGTTTGTTGTTCACATGGGTTGCAAGAGAATGCTTGTTTATGGACTATTTTGATGCAATATATGTCTTATTTCATTTTTTCCATTCTTTCTTATATTACATGTCCAAAGAGAATGAACTACTAATGTATGTGATACAATGACTTAGAATTTTCTGGTTATATATTCATGTGCATGTTTTATTTGAATTTATTTCTTCGTTTCAACTATCTGGGTGAAGTTACTGGTAGTGTTAGTTTCATTCCATAGCTCATTCACTTACATTAATTCTCTCCTATCTAGGATAGGTAAGATTAGAATTAGATTAGGCATGCATTTAGATAGTCTTCATCTACATCTTCTGTTTGTAAAACCACCCATCACTCACCCTCATCGGTGGAGGAGACCATAACCGATAGAACCAAACAAACAATGATTGTCGGGGTAGAATCAAGATGGTTTCCTTATTCCAAATTGTAGAGGTCTAATCGGGACTTATTACTGTGGATAACCTCTTATATGTGTTGGGAGAATTTGGACCCGTCAACAAAATTTTCATTAGAAGGAGGGACAGATGACAAGCCTACCCACATGGAATCATTTAATTTAAATCTTACCTAGCCCATGGCTCCTCTCTATACCTTTGTATTGGATGAACATTTGAGTCTTCCAAGACCCACCAAGGCCATTTCACTCAAGACAATCAATCTCCTGTCAAACCCAAAATTCGATGGTGAAGGGAATGTATTTTCATTCACGCATCTCAATCAGTATGACATCCCTCGATGAAATATTAATATTGTTTATGACAATGAAATATGTTGACTTTTCATGCTCACATTCCAAGGGTGAATTAAATCTTGGTTTAGTACATTGCTAGCAAAATCAATTCATAGTTGGAAGAAATTCATGGCAATGTTTATCGCTACTCATGAAAATTATGTTTATGACGAACTCGTTGATGAATTGGAAGAAATTTGTAGGCTAAGGAATGAATATGAGAATGATTTATTTCGAAGACTGATGTAGATTTACTATAGATTTCCTAAAAGAGATGAACCCTCAAGACAATAAATATTTGATTGGTTTTCATATCTCGTCTCTATTTCTGAAGAATGTGATCTGAAAGATCAAGCCATGTCCTATTCACATAATTCAGATCCAACCACAAATGCTATAGGGGGAATAATATTCAACCGACACTCTGACACAACTACAGTGGAATCTTTATCAGTAATCCTATAACCCGTAGCCCCAGAGTGTGAACCATGTAATGATCCCCCTTTTGAAAATCATGATTATATTTTGGTTTGTGATGAATCTATTACCGAGGAAATCCCATCATATTCATAATTTGAAGATCTTCATGCACTGTATACAAATATGTTTGATGATTATCATCCACATGAGAAACCATCCTTTTATCATATTACACTCTTCACATTACTATTTTGGTAATGAAACGTTGAATGACATACCAGATCAGGAAGGGTGTCGAACCTTGATCGATCGAACACTCATTCTTAATCACACTTCATCCGTGATGTATCACTTGGAAACCCCTTCACAATTTCAATTTCTGGAACATGTTGAACCACAACCTAATCATAATGATCATGTTTTTCATGACTACTTTTTTGTCCCAAAATTGAGTGTGGTTACCAAAATATCATTAGTTGATCCTTCACAATCTGAGATTTTTGACCTTGATGCACATATGATAATCTCTGCAAATCTAAAATATGGAGAGCATAATGAGTTTGATGATCATCGTGAATAAATTATAGCAAATCAACAACCCATCACCATGAAAATCATAGGAAACATTGAGTTAATCCAAGAAATGTTATCGCCTCAACATGCCCTAGAATTACTTGTTATTCCTCAGGGGAAAATTCACTAATCGTCCTTGGATGTTATTTCAATGCTCTAAAACTCCTCACATTATTTTGTTGATGTCATAGGATAATATTTAGAGCTATATTTCACTCAATGTTTCCCTCGGACAATACACCATTGTCTCTCCTCTCAACATGCAAAGTACATGAAATTTCAACCCAGGGAGATTTACATCGGCAATGAGACACTCCAATTTCTATTGATGATTATGTCAAGTTACTATTGTCTTAATTATACCCCTGGGATGAGCAATATCACCCACTTTGATACTTCCTTACAAATTACATTGCATGCAAATTTCATTCATGAGCATCATCATGTATGTATCTCATTGTTTATTTCCTTCCAGAAATCATATGATGATAATTGTAAATTTTATGATGGAATTGAGTCATGGTTGGAGGAATATTACACATATGCATGTATCGTGAATCATAACTCCACTAAATTTAACTTGTTGAGTAGATACTTGTTTGAGTCAATTCTTCCTATCCTTCATATCTCATTACTTCATTCTCTGCAATTGGCCTTCAATCAACATGCGATTGTTGGTTTGGAGTTACTTGATTGGATTCATTGGAACTATGGTTATACACAGCATCCTTTCTGCTAATGTAGTTTAGGTTAGAAATAGTATTAGCATAGTTGTCTTACTTCCTTTATTCCTACATAGCTTAGATATTTGTTTCTTATTTTCATCTGAATAGCATAGGTTTAGATTTGTTTTATTTTCTTCAATAAAGATCACCAACTGCCATTAGCTTAATTTTCAGTTAGTGGTGATTGCTTTAGTTTAATTTCATTTTCATCAAAGTTTTCTTCTTTTAGTGCAATGCTCTTCAGTTTGTTTCACTAAAATTTTGGCTTAATATTGGTTTTTCTCCATCTTCATGAGGAAACCGTGTGCATAAATTCTCTGAAACGTTCAATTGCAAAATTCACTTGTCTCAACAACATTTACTCTGACATCGATAGTTGGGAAACTAATTACCCAAAAATGTTGAAAGAACATCTGCTGGGAAATGCTTTACAATTCGACCAAGATTGAGATTGGATTAAACAAATCATGTTTTTTTTTCACTGCCTTACTGAGGATGGTGTCTATTGAGTAGAACTCACTCAATAATTTGTGGATCTATGATAGATGGTATGCCTAAGAATTCATGGTACACTTTTCTCTTTTTCCCAGTCTTAAAGTTTGTTTTCAATCACGGGGGAAAGTAATACTATATTTCACATCTAATATACGCCTCGAGGAATAGAGTATCAATATTTAGTCTTTCTTTGATCTTATCTGAAGTGGAATATGATGTCAAGGATATTGGTCAATAAAATGGCTCTCAATCAAATCTCTTTAGGGAAGGACTGGTAATCGTGACAGTTATAATCATTTGTTGGCCAAAAAGAGAGATTCCACTAGACAAACCAACATTCAAGATCAATCCTGCCCTGTCTCCTGGAAATTGGAATGGGTGATACTCATGGCATGATATCATACATTGAGAAAGATTTTGGTTATCATTTTCATATTACTGTGGTAAAGATTTTTCAAAAATATTTTTCGAAGTTGATCATGGAAATATATATTCATTTCAAAAGAAAGATAAGATTTAAGGAAGACAAACATCTCAAGAAGGTTTGAACTAACCATGAAACATTAGAACTATGGTTAACTAGACATTTCATGATGTAACATCATTTCTAGAGCTTGAATAAGTGAAAAGGAAATAAACATGTAAAAATGCCAAAGCAAAGGAGCTTGATGTGCGGTGAAGTGGAGATATAGCCAATCCTTCCCCCCTAAAGAACAAGGCTCCACAAATGAATTGGAAGCCTTCAGAAAACCATGATGAGAGGTGTAATTTTAAACCAGCACTATCACAAAGACCTATCTGAATGAAGTATTACACATATTTTCTTTCACGTGGATTGATAGTTTTAAGAAACTGCAAATTTCTAACTGGTTGAAATGTGTGAATATCCTCCTAGATGTTGAAAACACTCAATATATAATTTCTTTATCAGTCAAATGATTTTCCTAATTATATATTGTTGATCAAATTTCATCCAAAATTCTTGATTTTCGGTTGCAACAATAAATTGGACCGAATTCATCTCCAACCTTGAATATGTCATCTCTCCTAATTCAACACTTTTCTTCCCATTCTTTCATCATCATTCTTTCCCTTCAAAGAAGTTTGTTTCTTCAATTATGTTGTCTTATGACCTATGATTATATTTCATGACATACAAACCTCTCACTTTCGTTTTCCTTTTCATAGGAAGTTCCTCTGCACTGAAAGCACACACAAATAACCTTGCATCTGTTTCCTAGCTCATGAGCAAAATTAGCGATCTCTGTCTGAAAATGAATCAAAACTATTTGGGGATTATGTGGAAACAGTTAAACCATCACTGGGCATAATGGTTAATCAATGATCATCCTTGCACATTGGTTGGAAAGAAGATCCTATGTAATGGAGGAACCCTCCACACATTAAGTAGTTGTTCACGTGAAAAGTGAAGTGTCAAAGTCTAAAGGATGAAAAAAAAGGGATATCTCTATGTATCCAGGTGCAAAAAATATACATAAAAATATCAAAAGTTGAAATTCATCCCCTATCAAGATAAGGCCATCTCTTTCCCCATCCACCAAATGTTAAACATGCACTAAATAATCCCGGAAGGAATGGAAAGAAAATTTTGAATAGACTTCGAGACATGCAAATATCTTCGTCGGGGCTCTGGATGCTCGTTGGAAGTGGAGCAAGGTCTGTGACGTCATCGTGACTCCATTGGGGCTATGGATGCTTGCGGGAAGTGGAGTAACACCTGTGATATATATATATATATATAAGAACTTGGTGAAAATATTTATTTATCCCAAACCTATATCAACCCCAAGATGGAGATACCAACCCAGACCGTCGATGCAGTTTAAGGAAATAAAATTCATCATCATTCATCCTCCATCTACAACATACGATCTCTTCTAGTCGATATGCAAGCATCACCAGTGAGTCCACCACGATGGAATCATTCAGGTAATTGTTACGCATTATTCCCAGAGTTTTTGAACTTAAAAGTAAATTTCATGACCCTCTATATTTTCTCCTTATCAATTAGTAAATACTAGCAAAGATTCTGACTTCACCCAATGTGTCACCATTTGTTATGCCCGCACAACAACCTACTGGTTTTCTTTTCTTAGCCTCTCTCCAAGACAATAAATTATGCCCCCCTTAAATTTTTCAAACCAGAACTCTCGCACTCTCTCCCTTGCACAAATGGTTATGATCAAGTTTTCCTCTCATTCTCCTTGTCTCATGTTCAATTACTCCTCATATCACTTCTTCTCGATGATCCACACTTTGGCGAGTTCCCTCTTCCTTCATTGATACATAGTGTACTGAAACACACATCCTTCTTCCCCCTTTGCATTGAAACACCATCGAAATTTCCATTAATTCATCATCCACCTCACTTTGAACTTGTCTAACAGGTTGTTGCACTTCCGCCAAACCTCACTGACATACACCATCATCGTAGGAGAAGTTCACATAATCAATGTCGTCTCAACGATATTGGTAACATTATTATATTCATTGTGTCCACACCTTTCACCAGTTGAAACCCTTCCATTTTCATCGTTGCATCACATAACAATGACACTCTCTCCTTTTCACTTCATTGCACTAAATATCGACCAGGTTCGCCTCCTCATCCTCGATGCCCTACCCATTGGCAAGTTTCCCTCTCTTGACGGAAATGCATCAAGGAAAGGATGTCAACCTCTCTTCATCAGAGAGAACATCGAGGCCGATCTTCTTCCTCTTGCCAATGTTGATCAGGTCAGTGTAGCCCACTTTCTCCTTGAGGATTTTCTTGCTCCCCTCCCAACTCAAATCCCTTCTTGTTGCGTTCATCGATCAATCTCCTTACATTTCCAATTACTAAACTCTCCAATCCTATATAGACAATTGATCAATAATTTCCTATCTCATATGATTCGCTTCAAATCATAGTCATAATCAAGTTCGTAGTGTTCCCCAGTGGCTTTCTTCATGAACATGGTACTAGCTTGTTTGTTTTGCGTTTCTTGATGTTACAACTAAATCTTCATTTCGGAAGCCTCAGATAGCATCATATGGGTTAATCAGAACACATATAGGTATTGCGTTGGTTCTGAAACACACTTTGGGAGAAATTTGGTCCTTTCAGCTCTTAGACAGTGCTAAGCGCACTAGACATCAATTGGCAGTTTTGGAGGATTTATAACATTTTTCTATTCATGCATAACCTCAATTTCCATGGGTGGATCAGGATCATGTACATCACATATGACCCATCAACTAATGAAATTAAATTTGGGTAAAGCACCAATAAATGCATGACCTAAACTTTCATTAAAAAACGCTTTTGGGCACTATTTTTCAGTTTCTGTCAAAGTGATTTTTTCCTCCCAAAAATAGTCTAGTCATATAATTCCCGCCATTACGATTCCAATACAGTTGAAGAAATCAAATTCCGAGGCGTGAAAGTTATAGAATGGTCACCTGGGGTTTCTAGCCTAATCAACGTCGACTTGGGGTTTCTAGCCTAATAAATGTCGACACCCGTGACATCGTTAATACTTGATTGGCATATCCAATTGTCTCGCTAAAATCGTATATCTGTGATCTTCACATCGCAAAAAACGATACCCTAATCCAACTTTGTATGAGTATGTCATGAGTTTTTAAGTCAAACTGGATAATGGCAACAACTCATTCAGCTAGGTTACTAGTTAGCACCACCCATAGGCAAGGGTCTCAATTTTTTCAATGGTAATTGTTTTAGTTTAAAACTATTTAATTAAAAAACATATTTTAATTTAAATTCATTTCAATTATATATAAAAATAAATAAAAAATAAAACATTTAAATTTAAATCTATTTAGGATTGTAATGAATTAAATTAAATATTATGTAAATGTATGTCAAAGTAAATAGTTGAACACTCAGATGAATGGNTAATTTAAATTCATTTCAATTATATATAAAAATAAATAAAAAATAAAACATTTAAATTTAAATCTATTTAGGATTGTAATGAATTAAATTAAATATTATGTAAATGTATGTCAAAGTAAATAGTTGAACACTCAGATGAATGGGATAATGCTTGGTTTTAAAAATCACATGGAGGGGAGGGCCCATGGCCCACGTGCGCCCTCCACATTCCCCATTTAAACAAATGTATTCCCCTTCTTAAAGTTATCCTAAATCCTTTGCATTCGACATACATGATGCCAACCCCTTCGACGATTCGGAGGACTTAATCCTGAGTTTGTAGAACACATTCGCAATACATGATGCCAACCCCTTCGACGACACTGAGGAATTAATCCTAAGTTTGACGAACAGTGCTCGAAAGATTTAACAAGAAGTTTGTCGAAGGAAGGGGGGATCCACGAATCTCCAAAGCCTGAATGGAGTATGGTATGGAGGGGACGTGGCATCCCACACGTTTTACTATTTTACTCATCATGATTATTTAGTATGCCTTGGAAATGTGAGAGGAGGGTAAGGGAGGACTCATGCTCCCTTATGTTTAATCTTTTTGGAATATTTAAATGATTATGCTTAGGTTTGAGAGGTGAGGTAGAGAGAGCCTCCATTTTAACATTTAAAAAGAAATCAATTATTTTATTGTGAGTTCCCTCCCCCTTATTAACTTATTTAAAAATCACATTCAAACCAATTGATATTATAAGAGACCAAGTTCAATGATTGAAGATTTGATTTCAGTAAGTTCTGCAGCGCATATATGATGATGATATAGAAGAAAGGTCTAAGCTTTGAATTTGTGACAATTTCTTGTCCAGAGAGCTCAAATGAGAGCATACCAACACGATCATTCAACAAGTTTTCATAACTCAACTTTCATGTTTCACTTGAAAAATTTCATGACTTGATTTTCGACGCAAATTAGAGGAGTTACCATGAACGCCTCGGAGCAGGTTGGAGGAGTTAGTAAACTCCTCCGAGCAGGTCGAAGGAGTTAGTTCAAACTCCTTCAAACATAAGAAAAACATATTTAAAATGTTCACAATGTTTGAATCAGGTGTCGATTTTACGGGTTATTTATACCATTGGAAAGGTATTTACTAGATCTACAACTTTATAGTTGTAGGTTTTGATAAATTTCGAACCTATTGCCCTCATTTTTCAATATCAATATATGGTACCTTATTGGCAGCCCCGAAAAATGCAACACCTCAAATTATGAGCAAAAGAAGAAGGAAATGGATCCAGGGAAGTTTACTTGATATTTCAATTAGTTAATGACTCAGTTATTTGTATTCAAATGATTATTCTTGATAGTTTATTTGGAGTTATTCTCATCTAGTGTATGTCGAATGTTGTCAAGTACCAAGCGAAGGAGGACCGCGCTCAACATTCTCACAATGAAATCTATAACCAAAGACGATAAGTAGAAATAACAAAACATGTAGCAGTGATGGAGGAGAAACAAAGAAAGTATCAAGAAAATGTATGAAGTAGAGATATAGAAACTCCATGACATTAGACTGTCGATGAAGATTCTCCCATACCCACAGCTAGTCTTCATGATGCATAAGATACATATGGATGAAATCCATGACGACACAATAGCGCTAGCAGACAAATTTGAAATGCAATCGTTTTCCTTGTTTCTCATCATCACAAAGAGGATGGTGAAAAACACTGAAGACTAAAGGTCATCGACGAAGAGAAAATGCCAAAGGTCTTATTGAACCTCAATAAATACTAGAATAGAACCCAAAGAAAGAGATTTTGGCTCTTCAAACATTGCACACTTATGAACTACTTTGGGAATACAATGTCCACTAAAATTGGAGTGTTGTCCTAAGAGTTTTCATGTACTTTTGTTGAAATTGTTAATATGGAGAAGCCCTCAAGGTCAGCTTTTGATTGAGAGAAGGACTTGCATCTGTTTTTTTTTTGTTGCAAACTATTTTAAAAAGAATGTTTGTTGTTCACATGGGATGTAAGAGCATGTTTGTTTATGGACTATTCTGATGCAATATATGTCCTCTTGTAGTTTTTCCCTTCTTTCTTATATTATATGTCCTAAGCAAATGAGCTACTAATGTATGTGATATAGTGACTTAGAATAGTCTGGTTATATATTCATGTGCATGTGTTTTCTGACTTTATTTCTTCATTTTAGCTATCTGGTTGACGTTACGAGTAGAGTTAGTTTTATGCCATAGCTCATTCACTTACATTAATTATCTCCTCGATAGGATAGGTTAGATTAAAATTAGATTAGGCCTGATTTAGATTGTCTTTATCTACATCTTCCATTTGCACAACCACCCATTACTCACCCCCATTGGTGGACTAGGCCGCAACCAGTAGAACCAAACCAACAATGGTTGTTGGGCCAAAATCCGGATAGGTTCCCTATTCCAAATTGTGAGAGATCTAATTGGGACTTCTTACCGGGGACACCCCATTCCTATTGTTGGGAGAATTTGGACCCGTCAACATAAAAACCCTCTCTTGAATCCTTTTGCGATGCTATGATTCGAGAGCAAGATAATATTTTGCAACTTGGAGTGATCATCACTATAGGTACATCCAACAAATCCTTAGTGGCCCAATAGAAAGATAAATCCAATAATCCCAAGTAGCAACATCATCCCCACAATAACAAGAAAAACAAGGGTCCCAAACCTACTCAACCAACATCCTCTCCTAATGGTGACAAAGGAGGAAAATCTAAAAATAAAAAGACTGACACACATTGTAACTTTTGCGGGAAAGATGGTCATGATGAGTCCAAATTTTTTAAGAAGATGGAGGATTTAGAAACAATGATCAAGAAGAACGACATCAATATAGATTCTACTACTACTTTTTGTTCTCATGGAAATGCACTTTCAACTTTTGGTTTCTCCTTTAATGAAACTTCTACATCTTCTTCTTTTGATGAGTGGCTTATTGGTTCTGGAGCATATTATCATATGGCTAATGATAAAGCCATATTTTCTGCTTTAAATGAATGTAAAATTAAAATAAAAAATGTGTTGGTGATAATAGAGATCTTAGTGTTGTAGGGTATGTAACAATTCAGGTAGATAATGGTCATTTCAATGGATTATTTGTTGAAAAACAAGAAACATGTGTCTAATTTACTTTTCCCTTAAATAAATTGGACAATAAATATTAATCTATTATCTCATTTATAACTGAGTGATTTGGAGTAGTAACAAAATTATAAGTGTAGTTAAGTGAGTTAATCTTAGTTGTACTAGTTGTAACTAAACTTTCACTAGTGAGAGTTCAGTGAATTAATTATTCATTAATTCATAATTCACAATCAGTGAACTCACATGCAACTGAAGATTCACCACGGTTAACTACATGCATGTCAGATCCAGTGAAGACCCAGTTGATATAATAGGTGAAAGGGACAGTTTGGCTCTCAATTGTGATTTGAGTGAAGTGCACTCATGCAATCACACATGCAGTGGATATTCTTATGAGCATGTGCAAACTAGGAAATTTGAATTCATTGTGAGAATTCTAATTGCACGGATTGTGCATAGGAGGCAGGTTGTCTGAGACAGAATTGGCACATGTATTTGTTGAGTTTTGTATGATAGTGAGAGACAATTTTGTTGTACTGAGAGCTCTTGGATTAGAGTTTTGTATGAGATTGTATCATGATCCATGATATACATAATATATGATAGTGGGGTTTTTAGCTTTACGCTTTCCCGTTAAAACTTATGTGTTATGTGTTATCGATATTTCACTTTGTGATCGTGGTTTAATTTTCCACAAGAATAATAGTAGAAGCGATTTTGTATTTAACAGTGGCATATAATTGTTAGATCAGGAGAATCATAGGAAATACTTAATTTGTATTGAAATTTCTAAAATACTATGTGCTCCAAGTCTTTCCTGCAACGTTCTATTAGTATATCAAATCACTCATTCAGGTGAAGGTAAAACCGTAGATTTTTCACCGCACCAAGTTGAAATCAAGGATCTAAAAGATCTTCAATATGTTCTTGCAACTGAAATTGCTGATGATATTACTAGGTTGTACAAGTTTGACAACTTTGTGTCATCATCTTTTCCATCAATTTTTGTTTCTCATAGTGATGACTTAAGAAAAATTTGGCATAAGCGGTTTGGTCATCTAAACTATCGGCCATTGCAGAAAGTACATAATCAAGAGATGATGAGTGGCCTTACTCTTGTTTCTTGCAGAGATGGTGTTTTTCTCGGTTGTATTCTCAACAAACATCATCGAGACAATTTTGACAAATGTGCCTCTTGGCACTCCTTGACCCCTTTGCATCTTGTTCACAGTGACTTGTGTGGTCCACTTTATTCTCCTTCTTTTTTTGGGTGCAATTATTAATTAACTTTCATTGATGAATTTTCCAGATGCACTTGGGTTTACATCTTAAAACTTAAGACAAATGTTTTTGACAAGTTCTTGGCCTACAAGGCCCCTGTATAAAAGCAATTTGGATATCAATTTCAAAGGTTAAGAACAAATAAGTTTACAATTTACTGCACTAGACAAGGCATCCAAATGAAACATATTGTTCCATATACACCACAAAAAAATGGTGTTGAATGAGAGAAAGAACCACATATTTAAAGAATGGATAATTGTATGATCCAATCTAAGAGATTAAGTCTAAAGTATTTGGTGGAAGATAATGTGAAAATTACATAGTAAATCACACTCCCAGGAAGGATCTTAAAAATATAGCATTAGAAGAAATATGGACTAAACTTAAGCCATATGTAAGTCACTTTCGTGTATTTGGCAGTGTATCATGGGCTCGCATTCCTTATGAGAAAAGGAAATCATTGTAGACTAAGAGTGAGAAGTGTATATTTGTTGGTTATTCTGAAGATGTCAAAGGTTACAAAATTCTTCAATCACATTATAATGAAATTATTATTAGAAGAGATATTTTTATCCTGCGAGCCTAATTTGGTGTTTGTACCTTCTTCAGATTGCAATCCATCTTCAATGTTTGTTCCTTATTCTATTCCTATTATGGCTTATTCTTATTTATATTCTTAAAATGAGGATGAAAATCCACCTCCTCCTGCTCAACTTTCTCCAGATGATTCCATTGAACATGAACTTGAACCAACACCACCGCTTCTTAGATGGGTCCATTCAACACAAGAAGAAACTAGTGATCTTGTCGGTGGTCCTTCATATCAGCACTAGACACATTCACAATTCGAATGAGCCTATTCTCTTTTGGTTGAAGTTTTAGCGACTCGATCCAGAGACACTTGCAGAATCTTCAGGTCATCTAGATTGGGATACAACAATGAATTAAGAGTATAGTTCTTTAATGGAAAATGATATTTGGGATATTGTACCTCTTTTGAAAGGAAGAAAATGTGTCATATGTAAATGGGTCTACATAACTAAGTATGCATCATATGGAAGTGTGGAAAGAAACAAGGTTCGATTAGTTTCCAAAGGATTCTCCCAAGTTGAAGGAATTGACTATAACGAAACATTTTCCCCTATATCTAAAATGACCTCCATATGCCTTGTTCTAGCCCTTGCAACCTCCCAAGGTCCATAAGATGGATGTCAAATATTCCTTCTTGCATGGGGATTCGCAACAAGAAATATACATGGAAAAACCTTCTAGATATGTCGATAATGACTCTAGCCTTATTTTTCACCTTAATAAATCTCTTTATGATCTTAAGAAATATCCTTGATCTTGGTATCCCAAAACAGAAAAATTTCTTATTAACACTAGATTTTCTAGATGTCATTCTAATCCTAATTTCTATACCAAGAAAGTAGAAAGACATATCATGATATTACTTGTTACTTATATTCATGATGACCTTATCTTCGATGGTAGTGACCCAAAACTTTTAAACCATGTGAAAACCAACCTTAAGAAGAAATTTGAAATGATAGACTTAGGATTTTTGCATTATTTCCTTGGCCTCCAAGTCTTGCAAACCATTGAAGGAATTTTTCTTTCCCTGTATAAGTATTATTGTGACCTTCTTCATCACTTTCACATGGAATATTGTAAACCATCCCCTTCTCCTTCCAGTCTCGATTAAGACTTTCTTCCACCTGTACTTCTCCAGAAGTTGATGCCACTATGTACCGTCACTTAGTTGGTATCCTCTTATACTTTACTCACACATGTCATGATCTTTCCTTTATTTTTGGTCTTGTTTCTCGGTATATGAAAGAACCCCATGAAATCCATTAGAAATCAACTAAAATAATATGTTGGTATTTCTAGGGTACAGTTCAGTTCGGGATACATTACAGTTCATGGGGGACTCCTTTATTGGTTGGCTTCACTGATTCAAATTGGGATGTCAACCCTGATGACCGAAAGCCTACTATAGGTAATGTTTTTAGCCTCGGTTCAGGACTTGTCACTTGGGCCTATAAGAAAAAACATGATATTTCTCTTTCTTTAGCAAAAGCAGAGTACCGAAAAATAGTTAATTCAAGTTAGGAGGCCTTTTGGCTTCGACAAATGCTTTCATAGTTTGGATTCCAGCAACAACATCCGACCACCCTCTGGTGTAACAATCATAGTTCCATCAATATTGTCAAATACCTCGTTCAACATTAGCGCAACAAACAAATCTAGCTACACATGCACTTCATCTGAAAGAACATTCACGATCGAGTTATTGAACTGATATGTTTCCCTACAGAAGATCAAGATGTAGAAATTTTCACAAAGTCTCTTATAGAAGCAAAGTTATCCAAAGTTCAATCTATGTTAGGATTTTAGGAAGTTTTCATTAAGGGGGGATAGGATCTAATGCCTCCTTCCTTCTTCTATTGTGTGACCTTTTTAAATCCTTCAATCCTATCCCAAGGTTGTCTTAAGGGGCAATGTTAGGATAAAATAGGGGATAAAAGAAACCACAAAATTATAGGATAAAGTTGTTTTAAAGCCTCATTATTCCTATTTTTAAAATAGGGGATAAAAGAAACCACAAAATTATATGAGCCTTATCATTAGATGTCTTTTAGACAAGTTTTATGGAATTATTTTGGAAAATAATATCATATTATGGTTAGAAAGTAATGCAAAATAGGCTAAATACTAGGTCTTTTTTTAAAGGTATCATTCAATCATGTACAACCTAGTTATGGTAACGATCACAATAGGTGAATGAAATTATAATAAAATTGATCTCCTATGTTGCTTTATTCACTTTAGGAAATCGTTTTTCATGGTGCTTAGGAAGAACATTTGGAATAGATTAGAAGAGTTGAAGCTTAAAGCTTCCTTTCGAGTTGAAAGTGTGAAGAAATCAAACACAACTCAAGAACTCAATGAAAAAGGCTTTAAACCATTCCACATGTATTCATGTGACGATATCAATTTATAGTAGTTGTAATTGACCACATCTAGATCTAAATCTCACTGACAACTCATCATTGCATAATGACAACACCTCATCTATATATAAGAATGACAACTCATAAGAATTTTGTAGACTCAAACTTTATGATTGTCTAGGGATTCATAGACTAGCATTCCCCATCAATCACAATTTTGAATAATTATAATAGTAAGGAAACATGAATTAGTGTGTAAGTTAGTATCATATTCAATATGAAAGTTACGAATTAATATTCCATGAAAATATGCTTGAAAAAACACCAATATGGATGTTGAATGGTTCATCTAAAATGAAATTTGAAAGAGAGTAGAATTATAGAAGTGAACAATTTCCATGTCTAAACATTCCCTTGATGATTGATTGAAAAATATGATCACCGTTATTCTATTAGTGAAAAATATAGGATCACTAAAGTTTTCTCTGAATTTAGACACAATGAGACGTGAAACAACATCCCACAATGAATAATTAAGGAGACCAATTGCCACCCTAAAATTTCCAAATGTTCATTGATTTTTGTGATTAATATAAATTTGAAATTTGATTCTCGACTATCAACATTGATATTCCCCCTTGTCAGGTGTAAGGAGAGAATATTGTTGAATGGATCCAAGCTTTAACATTTGGATTCTTGTGTTCATCTATGGTTCATCACTATATCCAATGGTTTTCGATTGAACACTAACTATTTTGACTTGATTAATGTGGTGGTTTTAGTTGACCACCAAAATATTTTCACTCGATCCCATGTATCTGGTGTTTGGTTGACCACTAACCATTTTCACAACATACTCCCCTCTTGAAGATGTTGGACAGTATATTTTTGTTTTATCAATGTACTCCCTCCCTTGAGGTGTAGAGATTACTTCCTTTGAATCATGTTTCAATTCAAACTACATGTAGAATTGGACCTTGATCATGCCCAAAATCATCATCTATAACAATAGTTTGAAATCCTTCTACTTTTGTGATTTCTTTATGAAAATGTGTCTTTACCTACTTCTCAACTAGATGGTGAGACATATGCAACTTCTTGACTTTTAATTTCGTTTGCCAAGAAGTTATCTAGCGAGAATAAACTATTTTCTTTTTATCCTTCTTATTTTTTACATTTATCTGAGTGACAATTTGTCTTTCTAGAATGTAGACAAGGATGGAGATTAAACAAGTGATTCTACATATGATCAACTGAATTATGATGTTGGAATTTATCAGGAATTTAGTCAATGTTTTTATCATCAACATTCTTAACTTCATTAATCTCTGGAGTCTTCAATTTTTCATCAAGAAATCTTGCACTCACAAACTAAACTAGTTTGGAGTAATATGGAATATGAAAGTTATTTCGTTTTTCATATCCTAAGCCATGTCTTGTTGAATCAAAATTCTTCACATGGTCTAATAATCATGTTGGAAAGATCATTTTGTACTTCTTTATGCTCTCCATAAATGTTTTCTTTTGTGACTCCAAATTCATAATTATTCATTCTACTAGCACTCTAAGTTTCTTCTTGTGACTCATCTTCAACACGGCTTTCCTTCATTAATTGATTGTATGATTTCATTTCATCTCTAGTTAATAAATGTTCTTAGACTACTTTATTCATATTTTAAAATAGTTTGAGGACACAACCCCACAAAAATGTTTTTTTAATATTTTTTATACAACTAGCTCTTAGCGCTTAACATCAATTTCTTCAAAGGTTCATATTTTAGAAGACACAACCCCACAAAAATGATTTTCTAATATTTTTTATACAACTAGTTCTTAGCGCTTAACATCAATTTCTTCAAAGGTAAAACATAAATCTTAAACTTTTCAACCTTTTATGTGTAAAAGGTCAATTAATTTTGTTCACAATACTTTAATAAAGATTTATTATTCTTCAAGCAACTAGTTCTTAGAACTTAAGATAATTATTTCTTTTAAATATTTTGAATAAAAACTATTATACGTTAGCTTGTAAATTCTTAACCAAATAAACGACAAACATTCACAAATCTCATTTTACATTTACAAGCTTGGGAAAAAGTTATGCCCATTGTATTTATTATCCTAGTAGAGGATCATCTTCACAAAAGGTTATGTCCAATGTATTTCTTTGTGGAGAACTGTCCACTCAAAGCCAACCCAACATCCATTTTTAATGATTCTCAATTAAACTTATACTTCAACGATGAAGTACCCTAAGTAATTACATTATTATTTATTTATTTATCATTTATTATTTATTTATTTATCATTTATTATTTATTTATTATGGTTATCATTTGAATATGATAGTATATTTTTAGTTGTCTTTCTAAATTAATGAACGAGATTTTATGTTTATAATTTTTTAGTATTTTTAAAAGTTTACTTTTTAACATTTATTTTTTATGGTTAAGAAATTAGTGTGTGACCATATAATTGTCGAGTTCAAATGATTAACAAACTTAATTGAAATTACAAATTTACCTCATTATTAACTTTTTATCATTTTATAGAATTAAATTTACATTTATGCCACATTTACTTATAACAGCCTCATAATTACAATTATTTAGAAAGATTATTAACATTGGATTGTAATGCAACGATGCAGAAGTTTTTTTATTACAAAAGCCTATGACAGGTGTCATAGGTATAGCGGCATGCGTTTAGGTTGTGGTATGCCAAGCCCTGTTCGCTTCCTCTATCTATTAGCAATGGATTCGTTCTGCCTATCAATCTATTCTCATTGGTTCACTTTTAGATCTCCATTGCATAGACAGATAGCAATGTGTGACAACGCACAGAACCACCATACATAAACAGATAGCAATGTGTGAGGACGCACAGGACCTGGGAATGCATTTTCATAGGAAGGTTGCTTGCGCACGGGACCTGAGATCCATCCATTGCATAGACAGATAGCAATGTCTGAGGATGCACAGGACCACCATACCTGAGATCCATCCATTACATAGACAGATAGCAATGTGGGAGGACTCACAGGACCTGAGAATGCATTTTCATAAGAAGTGAGAATGCATTTTCATAAGAAGGTTGCTTGCAGGTTCAAAATACCTTTTAAATTTTGAAATTTATATTTTTCTTTTTAAAAGTTTGGATTGGGTATATATTTATAATTAGCTATTAGTTTGGCAGGAACATGGCTTTTCATAGACAACCAAAAACATTTACCTAACCCAATGGGAATGCACAACTAGATTTTTATATGTTTTTTTCCACATACCCATGTTATCCCCAAAAGGAGGATGGATTCAAGTGACTAATTAGATACCAGTTCAGGTGTACAGGAAACTCAACTATTGTATTATTTCTTTAGATTTGATGAAAATTTATTGAGAGAAATTTAAGACAAGATTTTAATTGGCAATTTTGGGTTAGCAATTAGCTTCCGATGGACGGTTATTCTCTTTCCTTCTACAGGGAATCACTTCTAAGACTATGTGCAAGCTATTCTCTAAGGACGCATCAACTATTCTCTGATCACATATGTTCACGCCCTATCGAATGTTGTTTCTAGTGCATTGGGTGGCGTTTCAATGGTTTTCAAATGAATAAAGAACGTCTGAGTGTATGAGCGTTGATAGATTCTAACTTTTTATTAGTTAAAGTAAGTGTCCATCAATCCGGTTCTAACTTTTTATTAGTTCTGTGAACAGTTAAAGTAGGTTTCCATCATTCATATTCTATGGAGCCCCGAGCCCCGCAATTTAGTGTATGCTGTTGCTTATGAATCTCCTTAAGGCTTTCAATTTATAAATTAGATTATTTTTTTAATTAATTAGAAAATCCATGTATCAATTAGATTTTAGTGTATCAATTAGGTTTTTTTAATTAAACTGGAGATTTTTACTAGGCTAAGATTTTACTACGTTGAGAGTTTTTACTGGTCAGGAAATTTTATCATATCTTTCCGCGTTCTCCAGCTGCGAACTCGCAGCTGTGCTAGTTTATGTTATGATCAAATTGACATTATAAAGCAATGTTTTGTTCTTACCTCATGCATTACAACGTAACCAATGATGAAGACATCTGTTACAAAAATTTCGGATTGACGATGGGTACTAGAAGACTTACGTTATACCTTTTACACGTTGATCTATGGCTGAAGTATCCACTGTGGGTGTCTTTTTTATGAGGCTGACTGGTTGGTTGCTTGAAGACATCATGTGAAGAATTATTCATAAGGTTCGAGCATTCAAAATCGTGTTCAGAGTCTAGACTTCCAAAATGTCAGAGGTTACATACCGATATATTTCGTGACACGAGTTTGAGGATCCAACAATGGCAGTTGCTGTAGGCGTTTCGTTGAACAGATCCACTCGGGTGAAAATCACATTAATTGGGAAAAATAGAAATATTTGGTTCGGTTCTGGAGAAATCGGTTCGGTTCTGGAGAAATCGGTTCGGTTCTTCATGTTATATTTGGTCGAAATCCGCTTTCTAAATCGAATTATTATGTTCGAAGTTGACAAGACGACTACTGCAGTCCGGATGCCACTACTACCTACAGAGGTTCTTAGCGATCGATTCGATCGTTCTTTGCAGTCTCGCCAGGTTTTGACACGCATTGAGTCCGGGTTATGCTAGAAATTGAAGGCCATCGCCTCTCATTCAGCTCCACCGGGCATGTATGATGTTCAGTGGCCCTTTACAAGGGCAGCCCGCATTCAGTAGGGTGCCAAATAAAACTACCGACGAAGTGAACCTTTGTCGCCTACCTTCGTATGTGTTTCCATCAGGAGATCTTTATCCAGCTGGGGCATGAACCTCTAGGATCTTACGGTTATGGAGCAGAAACGGCTCTTCACTCTTCACTTTGCTGGTAGCAGTGTTTCATTCCACCGGATTGAGCTTGTCATGTTTTATTTGATTAAGATTTGAATTGAACAACGCTTGTTACTTGCTGACGGCTCCCTGGATTTCCGGTGTTTGACCAAGAACAATTGATATAGGTCCTTTGGTTTTGAGCCTATTTTGCTTCATGCTTATCTTAGCATCGTTGGTTACACCTTTCATGGATAACTACCATGGAGGACCATACTCACAATGAGCTTCTTCATGATCAACCCTTCCATCCATGTATATTAATATTATGGTGTTATCAAGAGCTTTGATACCATGTCAACAAATAGAATGCAACACGAAAACTTTGATACTATTATCAATACAAGTATTCATCTTCTAATATTTCTAATATCAATTTATATTACATGTAATTGATTATATCTAGAACACGTATTCATTTAGTGATATCAATTTATAGTGCATGTAATGTAATTGACCACATCTACATCTTAATGACAACTTGTTAGTGGATAATGAAAATACCTCATCAATATTAAATAATAATGACAACTAATAAAAATATGGTCTAGAACTGTGTGATTGTCTATGTTGTGATAAAGTTGTACAAGAATAATTTTTCTAAGTTCACGAATTTTGAAGATTAAGAGAAATTAACTATAACACAATTTAGTTAACTAAAGTTATCCCTTGTCTCCTACCTTTTTTTTAATATGCAATGAGAAGTTAGAGAAATGTTTGTAAGAAGCCACTTGTGCTTTTGGGTTGTGTTGGCAGTGTAGTTGGAATAATCATCATCCTTCTTCATTACATAGATGATATTGTTCTTATGGAGATGTGTCTTTCTAATATTCAAAAGAAATCAAGAATTCTTAAGGATTTATGTTGTAGCATAGGTATGTCAATCAATGCAAATAGAAAAAATGTTGTGTAATCAAATTTAGAAGATCACTTATGTTAATTTTGTGTATTACAATAACAACTTATCTGAAGTTATCTGTACAAATATTTAGGAGTCGACCTTCATCACAAACTTAATTAGAACTATAGCATTGAGAAAATGATTAATGAAGGGTGGAAATTCTATCATTGTCTTGAAAACAACTATAAATTGATATACTTTTAGTTGTGGAAAAAAATAAACTCTTCTTTAACAATCTAATTACTATTGTTACATTTCTGGAGAATCATAGACGAAGATCAAGCAAATCCAAAAGAGTTTTATAATTTATAATCTTAAAATTAAAAGAAGTGGGCCTATCATATCATACTCCTATAATATGGTCTTTTCCCCATTGATAGTATGGCTATGACTATGTACCTAATGTACAAATACAAGATACCCTTATAAGATTGCTTCAAACTCCAATTAAAGTCACATGTGGCTTAAGATGAATTGTCCTAAAGATTCAAAGTGTTTTCTAAATCATTGGAGAATAGAAGAAGATGTCACTGTATAGAATATTGATACCATTAAAAATACTATGACATCTAAGTTTAAGGAGAAATTATTGTGCTATAAAGAAATAAATAAATAGAGAATAGAGAATAGGAGAAAGTTAAGATATCATATAGGGCTCATTAACTCGGATCTATAATATCAAAAGTATTGTAAATATATTTTTGTTATAGGCAGCTTAAAAAAGACAATGAATATTGACAAAATAAGAACAAACTCTCATTAGAATGAAAGAAGACATACAATTCCCAACATCATGAAGTAAACAAAATTATTATGTTTTTGATACCAAGAAGGTGAATGATGAAAAAAACTTCTTCAATTTCAAAACAACTATGAATATTTAGGAAAGTTTTTTTTTTTAATTATTTTAACCTAAAATTAAAATTTCAAAGTAGATAAATAAATTTTTATCATTTTTCTTTAGTTTTAATAAACCAACATAAATTTTAAACAAGAATAACAACCACTAAATATTATATCAACCAAAACAAATAAAAATTAAAAACCAATCATCCACTATAATAAAATAAGAATTCAAATTTTATTAAACTAAAATAAAGTGGATCTTAATTACCAAATTAAAGTGAATTAAAAAAACTTGTCTTATTGCCAAAATAAAATAAGTATTAAAGACCTAATGATTAAATCCCAATTAAAATAAACAAAAATTCTATAAAATTGTAAAGTTTATGGAGGTATACATAGCCTACCCACTCTAGATTTGAACTTGGAAGAAACACATGCTCTTAGCCATTAGGCCCACTCAGGTTGTATATAACTAAATTAGCTATTTTCGTTTAGGCTAAATATTTGGTTGATTGGGAGATAGAAACATAATGACTTATAATATGATTTAATAGTAAAAAAATATTTATTAGTGTAGCCGTTTTTCATGTACATATAATTGATTGTTTCATAAAAAAAAATGAAAACAACTACTTCTACTTTAGCATGGGCATGACTGTGACCATTGACAAAACAAAGGCTATGATAATTGAATCCAAAAATATCACCGAGAATACTTTTGTTTATGACAATAATAGCTTGGAGGAAGAGTCTTCAATCAAGTATCTTGGAAACGATAAATGGAGGGTGAAAACCTTATTATGGGCTTGAAAACAATTGTAAATCAACATACCTTTGGATTTGGGAGGTCACTCCAGTTATCTTATATGGATGTGAAGTTTGGAATTCCAGTATATCTAGAGAATCTTGGAGAAAGATAGAACACATCAAAAAGAATTTAATAACTCATAACCTCAAAATTAAGGGAAATACTCCATATCCTATCCTCCTCATAGAAACAATCATTTCCCCCATTGAAAGCATTGCTATGATTAGATACTTAAGGTACAAGAACAAGATAAACAACATGGATGATATGAGGCTGCCCAAAATTGGTTCAAACTCTATCCAAAACCACCAACAACTTAAATATGGCAGTGATGGCATAAAGCTGTCAAATCTTGGCTAGATCATAAGATGTCAAATCTTGGCTAGATCATTTTGGAATACAAGAATAATTCAGCATGCCCAATATCAATAATATTACAAATATTATCACTTCTAAATTTAAGGAGAATATGTGGTGTAATAAAGAATTAGTGGATAAAAGGAAATTAAGATAATACAAGGAGGTGGTCAACCCTAATTTAGAAGATCAAAATTACTTCTTAGTTTTGAAAAATGCAAAGAAGAAAGTCAACATTGCTCTACATTGTGAAAAGTGGGTGTAGGACAACTTCCAAAACACCATGGGATGATAAAATCTATCACATTTATGACACTAAGAGGGTAGAATATGAAAAACACTTCTATAAAGAAATTTAAAAATATTTGCCACATTAATGACATTCCTAACCTCCTAAATAATCAAAACTATGATGATCTTGAAATGCTTCTCTCAATACTTTTTAAGTATAGAAATACAATTTTAAAGAAATTAAAGTAATGTATGACCTTCTTAAGATGCAATAG
>SNQJ01S0029101.1:2204-13138 GCA_010110895.2 Picea sitchensis | reverse complement strand
TAGATTGGGTGATTGGAAGGAATGATTCTTACCCTTCCCATCTAGGTTCAGTTATTTTTAAGTGACATGTTGTGTTCTTAAATGGGTTTATACAATTACATATTTTTCTAAAATTACTTTATCTTTTAAATGAATTAAAAAAAAATTAACAATTTTTTTTTAATTAGTTTTGAAATATTATACAATGTAATTAGTTATAATCATACTAAAAGTGTTGGAAATTTTATGTGTAAATATGCATATGTCACCAAAGCTATCTTACCAAATTCCCTAAAAACAAAAATTTTGAAGTCATTTTCATCATAACATATACTATTTAGAAAAACCTCCAAAATGATAACACGAAAAGAGAAACTTCCCACTCACTTCAAGTATTAATAATTTTTCCTAATATAACTATGTAGGCTTTGCGACTAGGGTTTCCCTAGCCACATCCCTTGGCGCAGTCCCCTTGGTTCGTTGTTTAGCGTTGCAGGTGCCTTTCGTCGATCTGGTGTACTTTCCCATCTCCTTTTCTCTCCTTTCATTTGGGATTTGTTGGATGTCGACTATTGGCTTGAACTGGAGAGCGCACACTCTTATATGCAAACCCTAGCGATCACCTGTGATGGGTTTGATCTTGTGCGGATATAGTGTTTTTTTGTTTGGGATCATGTTGTTTCTCTTAAATTGTTAGTTATCTTTGAGGATCTCGTGCCATATGGGATTTTCTATCACGCCACAATTTGTCTTATATTCTTTGGTGTGGCCTCTCACTCTTTTGGTGGCTATAGGAAGTCTCCATATTTGGTTTCTTCATTAGTTTGGTGGTTCGTTCAAGGTCTGATGCATTTTCAGAGATGCAATTCTCCCGATGAAAAGGTGTTGATACCGTGTTTCAACGTTTTTTTTTGCTTGTGGTTTGGGTTTCTTATTACCTCTTTTTCTCTAGAACCTTGTTCAGCGGGTGCTACGGTTTTTGTGTGTCTTTTTCTAGTGATCTTGTCTTGCATATGATCGGTGTTTGGGTCAGATATTTGAGGTTCTTATTTTTGGCATGCAGTTTTGATTTGTGCAGTCTTGGTCAGCAATTTGAGGTCCTATACTTGGGCATGCAGTAGTTTGGCCTTTCAATTTTGGATGCAGGGTGGTGTATCGTTGTTCGTGGGTGCATGATTACATCAGTTTTTTGGTCTCCCTAGTTCTGGATCTAGTAAGGATTGTATGTCGCTCTTGCCTAGTCCATCCAACCTTTGGATTTTTCTTTGGAGGCTTCCTCTTCTTCTCTTTCTCGACATAGTTTTATTCTTTTTCTGAACACTTTGCTTTCTGTAGATGTTGGAGGATGTGGGTGTTAGGATACTTGAAAATAGAAGGATAGAAATAAACTAGCTTCTCTGAGGAGAGACAACACCTGGAGGCCATCAAAACAAAGCCACACACTACATATCACTAAATGAATGAGGAGTACAATATATATGATGATATTTGGTTTAGACGGTTGGAACCATTATTCAGTTTAGAGGAGTACGCAACTAATCTCCATTATTTATAAGTCTCCCCTTTAATGGAGAAAGGATTGACATCCACACCTAACATCTCCCTAAAAAGTTCAAATTTTATCTTCCTAAGAGGCTTAGTGAAAATATGAGTAGTATCTTCACTAGTATTACAATACATTAAAGCACTGTCATTAGACTGCATCTTTTCTTGAACAAAATGAAACTGAGTATTAACATGCTTTGTCCTTGAATGATAAATTGGATTATTTTCCAACTTGATTGAGCTCTGGTTATCACATTTGATTATTGTAGCTTTCCTTTTTTCTTTTCCAACATGTTGAAGTAGTCTTCTCAACTAAAAACCTTCACAAGTTGCTACACACAATGATTTATATTATCCCTCAGTGGATGAAAAAGATACAATAGACTGCTTCTTACTCCTCCATGAAACAATCCTCGATCCAATGCCAAAGGCATAGCCCGTAGTAGATCTCCGACCATCCAGATTGTCATCTCGGTCTGAATATGAGCAATCTGTCAGCTCAATATCAAATGAACCAGTATATTTAATAACATAATCAAGTGTTCCTTTGAGATACTTGAGTACCCCTTTTTCTACATTCTAATGGCTTTCTAGAGGTTTTTCCATAAAATGACTTAACACACTAACATAATATGCTATGTCAGGTCTGGTTGTAGTGAGATAGTTCAAGCTTCCCACCATATGTCTATACATTGTACCATTTACCTCCTTTGAACCATCATCACAATAAATTTTCATGTTTTGCTACATTGGAACATAAGAAACTTTACACTTATCCATTGTAAACTTCTTAAGTACTTCTCTAACATATTTCCCTTGAGACATAAAGGTTTGACCATCATTTCTCCAAACTTCAAGACCTAGGAAGTAATGTAACTCAACAAGATCTTTCATTTCAAATACCTGTGACATCCGCTTCTTAATTCCACTAATCAATTTTTTTGAATATCCTTTAATAATTAAATCATCAACATATAAGGAAATAAATACATCATGCCCCTTTTTATCAAACTTGGTATACAGATTTTGATCACTTTTTATCCTCATAAAACCTTGTTGAAGAAACACATAATCTATCTTCTCATACCATGACCTAGGTGCTTGTTTCAGTCCATACAACACTTTCTTTAATTTACATACTAAATTTTCCTGACCACTTTTCACAAACCCCTCTGGTTGAGTAAGGTAAACCTCCTCCTTTAACTCACCATTCATAAAATAAGATTTTACATCTAATTGGTGAAGCTTCCAATGGTACTTTGTAGCTAATGCAATTAACATTCTTATAGTATTTAAATTAGCTAATGGTGCAAATGTTTATGCATAATCAATGAACTCCTTATGTGAGTACCCTTTTGCCACCAATCTGGCTTTATATTTATCTATACTACCATATTCTTTAATTTAGGTTTGTATATCCATTTACATCCTATGGGATTTTTATCTTTAGGAAATTCAGTCAATTCCCAAGTTTTGTTTTTCATTATAGAGTCATATTCTTCCTCCATTGATTTTCTCCACTCTTCATGTTCATTATCTTCATTAAAACTAATGGGTTCTATGACATTTGAAATACTACCCATCAAGGAATAATATTTATATTTTTCAGGTGGACAAACCTGTCGTGAAGATCTTCTCACTTGGCTAGTGACTTCTTATCCATTTATTAAAGATTCTTCTTCACTACTGGATGTATCCATGTAACTGGATGCCTTTTCTTGTTGGTACTTCTCTTATTTGACCTCTTCATCTTCAAGAAGTACATGCCACACTTCATGATTGTTGTCTTCATTATTTCCTTCTACTTGTTCATGGAAACTTACATCTCTACTTGCAAATACTTTGTGAGTAGATGGATCAAATGGTTTATATGCTTTAAATTCTGAAAAGTGCCCTATAAAAATACATTTGATAGCTTTATCTTTAAGCTTCTTCCTGTTCTCCTTTGGAATATGTGCACAATATTTAGACCCAAATATCCTCAAATTATTAATTGTTGGTTTAGAATCATACAAGGCTTTGAAACGAGTTTTATGATCAAGACACCCTGTTGGACTTCTATTCTTTAAATAAACGGCAGTGCTAATGGCCTCAACCCAAAAATCATTTGAAAGATTCTTACCTTTTATCATACTTCGTGCACACTCCAACAACGTTTTGTTTTTCCTTTCTGCAACTCTGTTCTACTATGGAGTGTGGGGTACTGCAAATTGTTGTGCTATTCCATGATATTTGCAATACTTGATGAAGCTCCCTAATCTGTACTCTCCCCCTTGATCAGAGTGGAGGATTTTGATGGACTTTCCTATTTGCTTCTCCAACATGTTTTTAAATTCCTTGAAGTATTAAAAATCATGATCACTCTTTTTTAGAAGAAAATAAACCCATGTGTATCTTGTGAAGTCATCAATAAATAACAAAAAATAATAAGCACCACCTAAGGACCTTGTCTGCATTGGTCCACAAACATCAGTATGTATAAGTTCTAATACATATTTCTTTCCCCTGTCAGAATTAAAGGGGAATTCATCTATGTGCATCTTTCCTAATGCATAACCTTCACAAGAAGCATACTCATTCTTCAACATAGTGAGTCCTTCAACCATAATTATTTTTGTAATAACAAAAAATAATGATAATTAATCTGAGCCTATCTTTGGTGCCAAATAGTTTATGTAGGCATAGTTGCAGAAGTCATTCCTTGATGATTCTTTCTGATGACATCAAGTTTGTACAGACCTCCAACTCTGACTGTTGAGGAAACAATTTTGTAATGATCCTGTAAGTCCTTCAGTCTACAATGTGTCTTGAAGAATTCGACCTTCAAATTCTGATCTGTAATTGTGGACATAGAAATCAAGTTTTTCTTTATCATAGGGACATACACAACATTGTGAATGTGTCTGACGGTACCATTTAGAAGTGTTACTGGAATATCTCCATATCCCTTGATCTGATAAGAATGATCATCTCCAAAATAAATATGGGCACCATTATGTGTTTCTTTAAAGTTTAGATACCAATACTTGTTACATGTCATGTGAATTGAAGCTCTAGAATCAACAAACCATGCATCAGCATCATAAGTTTCAACAGTGCATCATTAGACTTAAAGAATCTGATATCTTTTGAATCAAAATTTGGGTTTTCTTCTACAAAATGTCCTAGATATTTTCTATTTTTATGCCTAGCCTCATCATTTTTCTTCTTATGACATTCTCTGGCAAGATGCCCAGTCCTACCAAAATAGAAACACTTAGGTTCATTTCTATTAGATGGCATACATTGATTTGTGTTTGGAAATGACTTCCTATGAGATGAACTTCCTCCTATGCCTTCATCTCCTGGTTTCCCTTTAGGGAATATCTTATTTGTCCATAGTGCTAAGTCTGAATTATGAGGCTTCAAATTCTTGGCCCTCTCTTCTTCTTGCAACAATATACCTATCAATTCCTCAAAGGTAGGAGATTTATCTCTCACTGTAAGGCCTATTATAAACATTTGATAGTCCTCTAGCATTCCATTTAGGGCAATTGTGACAAGATCATTGTTTGACACTTTTTCTCCTATATCTCCCAATTTATCTTTAATGTCTTTAATTCTCCCAAGAAAAGTACTAACAAACTCATTTATAACCATTTTAATACTATCAATTTACTCTTTAGATCAAGAATTCGATTTGTATTATTAGTCTCATAGAAATATTTAAGTTTTTTCCAGGTTTCTTTAGAAGTCTTAGCATCTCTAATGTGAGGAATTATAGACATTCGTAATAATACAGACGCATCGGGTCGCGCTTCATATCCTTTCGCAATCATCCATATATCGTAACCTTCCATCAAGGTCTGCATTTTGAATTTCCAATTCGCAATCATCCATATATCGTAACCTTCCATCAAGGTCTGCATTTTGAATTTCCAATTGATGAAATTCGATCCATCCAATTTATTGGCTTCATTGAGATAAGTTTCAGTAAGTGGATTTTCCATCTCTGCAAACTCCTTTATGAAAAAAACTCTTCTCCAAAGCACCGATCATGAACTAAGAAGGGAAACTAGTAGATAAAATAGTGTGGCCTCTTAAACCCAAGATGAAAGCGTCAGCAACAAAAATATGTGATCCCTATAAGAATCTTCTGCAAAAGACCTTTTTGCCTCATATAAATCCTCCTTAATTTGCAGTGATTAAAGATAATCACAAGTTGTTGTTACTAAGACAACTAGTAGAATGCACAAGGATCATGAGAATCGTATCATGCATTGCTTCTCACACAAACATCCAAAATCCCTGAGGTGGCTTCTCCACAAGACAATAGACCTTCTGCCTGCGCTTCAAACTCTCCCTAATTCAAAGTTTCGGATGAAGATGAGGAGGATAGCCATGATGAGGATGACAGTAAAATATCGGAAGACGACGAACCAATGATCATCAACAATGGATTGCAAATTTCGTAAATAAGTAATCTGGTCATTTCGCCAATATAGTCATAAACATAGTTTGCCAATGAATCATATATCAAAGTATTAACAGTGAAGTCTCTTTTTCCGGAACTCATGGCGGTGGTTTGAAGCTCGTCAAAAGATCTCTTAAAAACATTTTCCAATGATGTATGATGCTAGCCAAAAATATAAATGATTGAGTCAAAGGCAATGCCTCTGCTATTGAAATAGGGACTATTCACCCAACGCTCTAAGAAAGTGTGAGGTGATCGGATAAGGCCGCTGGGGGAACGTATGCAGAGATACACGATCCAGTAAAAAAGATCCGTGATCCAGTAGCAGCGATCTGCCCCTCGACCCTCAGGAAAATGCAGCGTGAATTTCGGCCCTCGCTCAAGCGCTGATTTCCTTGTAATACAAGATTTCCTTCGTAATACTTTCAGGGATTGACCCTTATCTCCCAGCGACTCTCACAATCCCAGTCACTAAGATCATAAATGTGCTCTGATACCAACTTGAAAATAGAAGTAGGGAAAGAAATTGGCTTCTCTCAGGGAGACAATCCCTGGAGTTCATCAAAGCAAAGCCAATCATTGTATATTATTAAATCAATGAGGAGTATAATATATAATATGATATTCAGTTTAGATAGTTAGAACCATTATTCAGTTTAGAGAAGTACGTAACTAATCTCCATTATTTCTAAGTACGATTTCTTTGATCCTTCTTTATTGTCTACATGAAACCTCTCTCTATGCTTATATTTGTGTCGACATGAAACCTCTCTCTATGCTCATATTTGAATGTATATTTCATTTTCTTGAGGTTTTTCAGTCTATTTGGTGATGTTAGTTTATATCGTCATGGTTGACAAATACGAGGTTTTCCTTATATCTTATATCTTGAGAATGTAATTTTGTTTTTTAATAAAATAAAAATTACATTTTTCCTATTGAAAATAATGAGCCTCATTGAGGTTAAGGTGATATTGTTTAAATTTTTTTATTAGTTATTTTTAATGTAATTATTATTTAATATGTTTTTTTTTATTATAAATACATATATACTTTCTTAAGGACATTGACATAGCATTTGGTTACCTAATTATAATTCAAAACAATCTACTTTAAGTTAAGATGATCTTGTTTAATTTTTTTTATTAATTTTTTTTAATATAATTATGATTTAATATGTTTTTTTCAATTATAATATGTATATTTCTCTTATAAAATATTTATGTTTTTAATATAAATCTGCAAATATTTTAAATAACATAGATGTAATTGATCAATTAAATTAAAAGCTACAGAGGTATATTTTGTAAGCTTTAAAGAGTGAAATTGTTGCTCTAAAATATTCTTTATCTCCTTAAAAATGTGTTACACTTAATTTTTTGTAAATTTAATTTTAAATTATCAATTTAAATTAAATTAGAGTAATATTTTTATAAATATAATCAGATTTATATATTTATATTAATTTATTGTTATTAATTAATTTAAATTAAAATAGTATTATGATAAATATAATTAGATTTATAAAAATTAAAGTAATTTTTTTATAAATATAATCAGTTTTATATATTTTATTAATATATTGTTATTAATTAATTTAAATTAAAATATTGTTATAATAAATATAATTAGATTTATGTATTTATAGTATTTTATTTTTATTAATAATATTTAAATTAAAATAATATTTTTATAAATATAATCAGATTTATAAATTTATATAAATTTATTGTTATTAATAAATTTAAATTAGAATATTACTTTGACAAATATAATTAGATTTATGTATTTAGAGTATTTTATTATTATTATTATTTTTATTAACTTTGTATTTATATATTTATATTAATTTATTGTTATTAATTAATTAAAATTAATATATTTTTATGACCAATATAATGTACAGTCTAAGTGAGTCTAATGGTTAAAAACATGTGTTATATATAGGTTACACCAAAATATCAAGTATCATACTATTAAACTTAAATAAAAAATTGGGAGAAAATGCTCAGTCATCAAAATCTCTTATTTCTGTTAAATTACAAAATAACAATGACAGAAAGGAAAAGCTGGAAGTGCCTGAAACCTTCCAGGAAGTGCATTTAGAGCCTTTTCTTTATTTTTCAGACTGAACAAGACCAACAATCTAACGAGTAGCGACGCGGAGACTAGGAAGAGCATAGTAAACTATGTCAAAATCTCAGCGTTGTCAATAGCATTATGTTGATGTGAGTTTAGTCGACATTTACCTATCAGAACGGAGAGTGGAGCCCAAGTCTTCTTATGCTCATCCCTGGAAAATGTGTATTAGACAAAGTTTAATTAAGGACGGGTTGTGATAGCACAATACTCGCTTAATTAAATTGGGCCGTTAGTCAATAGTCAGTTTTGGGAGAATCAATTAGGTTATTAGATAGACTAACACCGTCAACGGAAACAATAAATTTATTTTCCTGACCATGCTATGGGATTTATTATTCTAATTCTCATTTTTTAAAAATCTATGTCTTTCAGCCATTTAATGGTTCTTATATGGATATTTACGTACACTAACTTTGGATTCGGTATTTACCATGTCATGTCATGAAACTTTAAATTTGTTAGTCCCTACCTTTAGGCCAGGGATTATAGCAATGGTTTTCTAATTGTGCATTAATTAGGCACACAGCCGTTTTAACCAAAGTTTTATGGTTTAAACCAAAATTTTAGTAAACATTGACAATTTTTTAAGATTATTTCATGTTGGTTTCAACCAGTTGAGTTGAGGTCGCTGCTTGCCGCAAGGGACTCTAGCAATGGCTTGGCGGTCAACTATTGTCGACGGCCTATTAATTGGTGCGTTATGCTATGCTTTTTATGTGATTTTTTCAATCTTTCTTAATATCAATTATTAAATTTTTTTTATAATTTTTTTAATATTATTTATTAAAAATTTTTATATTTTTTTAATATTATTTATTAATTTTTTTTTTATATTTAAAAAAAATCATATTAGTAATTTTTTATTAGTCCATACCATATTTATTGGTGCATACCATATTGATGGGATTAAATAATCCAGGTGAAGCTAAATATTATTTATGTTTTTGTTATTGTTTAAAATTGACTTAGAAAATAGATAAAATTAAATTATATCATTGGTCAAGTTTATGAGTTGATATGATGTGCATTCGATCCGTGTCTGCCAAAGGGTGAATGCATGTCGTGCACCTGTATTACTCACCGCCTTGCAATGAAACCATACTCTTCTCTTCTCCCCTTTTGGACCCTAGTAGAACCTTCATAAAGTCCTCACGCCTGTAGCGAGCCTAGGCCCTTTGCAATTTTCAGAGTTGTGGACGTGATATTTGTTGGAAACGGTGACAACAATTCATCCATGAATAGGATTTCAGATCCTATAAACCGGGGTTGGTTGTAACCAATACGCCTAAGTTAGAATATGGATGAAATTGCAATTAATGTGTATATTGCTATAAATTTGTATGCCCGTAGAGGCTGTGAGTGTCAGAGAGAAGTGAGACCTGACTGTAATCTCCATTAGTTGAATAATAAAATAATCAATACCTATGCTTGGTGGACGTAGCCCAACATTTGGGTGAACCACGTAAATTGTTGTGTTCTTTGTCTGCATGTATTGATTGTCTTATGGTAATTTGTGTTTTCCGCATTTGCAAATTACAACAAGTGGTATCAGAGCCAAGAGTTGAGGAGCTGAGGAGGGTGCAGACTGAAAAAAAAAGGCGAAGCCGGGAAGAGGCCGCGTTGAAATTCGTTTTTTGGCATCAGCGCTTGGCAAAGACTTGCACAGGGGTGCCGACGCTGGACACCAACTTTTAGGGGCGCGCTGATTAATGAAAATCGTTGTTTTTGGAGAGGGAGCGTCGGAAGGGAGCGAGCGCTCACCTTACTGGCTAATGGGAGCACCAGCCCACTCGTAGACTTACGACATTTTCCTTATTTTGGTCAAGCGCACCCCTGTACCCTCCAAGGAGCGCTGAAAAAGTTTCCTATGAAATTTTTTCTTTCAAAAGGTTAAAAGTATACGTATACATTTTTTTGGAAAGTATTAAAGATTTTATACTTTAACTTTTTATGGAAGTATTAAAGATTTTTGGTATTAAAGTATTAAAGAAAGGTTTTCTATTATATTTGAAATCTAAAATATAATATGGAATGATGGAGGATGTTGAAGGGTGGAGGAATAAGGTGGAGTGAACCTTTTTTATTAAATTTTTTTTTAAAAAGGTGAATGTATGTAATTTCTTTGAAAATTACATAACATTATTTTTCACATATTTTTTAAAGGGCTTTTGGATATTACAAACAACGGTGTTTGTTTCTTTTTATGTTTCCTCTAATGAAAAAGATGCAGAGTGCTAAGTTCGAAATTCAAAAGTTTAATGGCAAGAACAATTTCGAGATCTGGAAGGTTAAGATGCACGATCTGCTCGTGCAACAAGGCATGGTGAAGGCGCTTTTGGGAAAATCAAAGCAGCTCGTGTCCATAACAAACGAAGACTGGGATGAGATGGATGCGAGAGCACTGAGTGCCATACGCCTGTGTTTGGCCGACGATGTACTGTTCAACATTGTTACAGAGAAGACAACAGTTGGTTTGTGGTCAAAGCTGGAAAGCTTGTACATGACGAAATCTTTGACAAACATGATCTTTCTGAAAAGACAATTGTACAGTTTGCGCATGAAGGAAGGTACGAAAATTGCTGATCATCTAAATACTTTCAATACTCTTTTAGTTCAGTTGAATAGTATGGGAGTGAAATTTGAATCCGAAGATAAGGCAATTACATTATTATGTTCTTTGCCTGCATCATGGGATCATTTCGTTACCTCTATTAGTTTCAGTTCAACAGAAACTATTGAGTTTGATGATACTGTTAGAGCTTTACTATCTGAGGAAACAAGGAAGAAATCAAATCTAGAAACCTTTACATCTGAG
>SNQJ01S0029100.1:95245-122674 GCA_010110895.2 Picea sitchensis | reverse complement strand
TGAGTACGTCTATTAGCATTGATTTGAATCATTCAACATTTAAAAATTTCAATATACCAAAAATCACCCAAAAATGTCGTCAACCTCATTCCTTTGGGAGGGTATTCACAAATATAACCAGGCTATGAATTTAATCCTTAAACCATCAATCAAATCCAAATAAACATCACAACAAAAATTGAATCATTAGTGAAAGAAGGTCCAGGGAGGTTTAAAATTTAATAAGCAAACCAAGGAAGCAATCAAGAAGTTGTACTCTATATATACATATATCAACTAGCAACCATTGTTCATTTTTAGAAGTTTAAAAGACAAAAATAACCAAAATTCACTTTCTAGATCTCTCAAAACTAAAAAGGAACTTGTCAAATCAAACTTAGAATTACAACACAGTTTACGGTGGATTTCTAAAACTCTTATTATACAATTAAAATCTTAATGCAATTACAAATCTCAAAATAAAATACTGAAACCGATGATGAAGAAATCGAGGATGTTCTTCAACAAGTGACACTCCTTCCTTCCTCCTGCTTTCTAATCACGGAGACTTCATTGTTACCTCTGAAAAGCCAATGCTGGGGTGCCTTCTTCCCCCTTATCCCCACAGGCCACAAAGGGGCCAAGCACCAAAACCATAAATACTATAGCTCCAAAGTTTCCTTGCAAGGGAGAGCTACCACTCTATCCTCAAACTAGGTCTCCCAACTCTCTAGAGTAAAACCACGATTTAAAGTGATTTTTGGAAGCATAACTTTACCAATAATAAGTGTGATCAATTTCCCATCTACATCATTTGTTTTATACAAAATTCTTCAATCGACATGTCCATACAAAATTAATTAACTTTTAATTAAATAAACTAGGATTATTCACCCACACAGTTGTCACACTATCCACAAGTTGCACAGAGTAATTACGTATTTTATTTTAATTAAAATTCAAATTCCCTCACACCCCCAATGTGTTCCTATTTTTCTCTTGGTTGTCCTTTGTTCCCAATTTCTCATTTTTAGTAGTGTATCCTAACTAGATATTAGTTAAAGTTTGATTAGGAGTCTTATTCTAGTTATACTAGTGGTAGCTTTACTCTAGATACCATTCTATGTGTACACATGTTCTCTCATATTTTATTTATTTCTTGTTTTAAAATTTTTGTTTAATAATTTTGTATTCACCGCGTGTGCATTATATATATACATCTTTAGATTTTCTGCTATTTTATTTCTTAATTTGGTTTATCTTTTTCTTTGAATTTAATTAGAATTTAATTTACTCTAACTAATATTAGACATAGGATTAGTATTTGAATTAGGATTTGAATTTTATTGGGATTTATAATTAATGGATTCACTCTTTTAATTAATTATTTAAAATGGGAGAGGGATTCTAAAGATTTAAATGTTTTCTAGGCCACATAGATTTATTGACTGGAATTTTTATTTTATTACACAACATGCCCTTCTAGATGCACCTTAGTGCTCCAAGGGTGTCATTGGACTTTGAATTGTTTTGGTAGTTTGTCTAACCCTTGGAGTCAGCGGAGTCCACTTTCGGTCACCGACAACCTTGAGAGACTAAGGACTACAAGGAATAAGGGAATTCACCTTATTTTAGCCCCTTGAAATATTAGGTAGTGATTGTCTTAGTCCATCCTCCGACGTCATGGACCTCGAGGAACTAGTTAATTGTTAACCTACAATTAGATCCAAGCGAGAGTTCTATTAGGTTTTCAGGGGACTCGCCACACCTCTCCCTCAATGTTTGGTTTTCTATGCATGGCCCCTTACTCCTTATATGAGTGTGTTAAGAAACATCTCGTCATCACAGCAATCCATTGATAAAACACCGTCAATGAATATATATATATCATACTATAATCAATGTATGCATATGCATAAAATGAAATACTCAAACCAAATACAATCCACTCCCTTGACTCAATCTGAGTCCAAGGAGATCCATTGATACCATCGGCCATTCATTATTTGTCACGTGTATTGAACACTTAGTTAAACAATAAATCATAAGAGAATCTGTCAATACGTATATATTGAAAAAATAATTCATACCACATCATCATCATCATGCTTATAATCCATAATCAAAACAAAGTCACCATGTACCATAACCAGATCACCTGCACACAAGTTTCCTCAAAGAAAAAGTCGATAACAAGTTAACAGGTGGGGGATGTTACATACACCTCCTCTTTTTTTAAACTTCGTCCAAAAGTTGTACAATATATAAATGCAAGTAAATAAAGATATCTAACAGAGATCTATATGTCTAATCTATCAAACAAGTAAAGAAACTACTGACACATATCATATCCGTCCTCCCAAATAGTCGAGTGTGGATTCTCGTTTTCCCATTGGACCCAACCTTTACAGGTGGGCTATTGATGTAAATTAGTTTGAATGTGATGGTTCATAATGTGGAATGGCTCCATCGTGAGAGAACCCTCATTTGATAGCAACTGAACAACTAATGTCAATCACATGTGTAGGATCACTATTATAATGTCTCAAAAGATACATGAAAAACATCAAGCATACACCTCAAAGAATCAAGAAAAGCTAGTCGATAAGCCATTGTCCTTTCTTTTCCTGGCTTTGAAGTTCACAAAGATCCTGGGAGAGAGTTTTGGCACCATTTCCAAACTTGATGAGAATCTTGTGTGGTTTCACCCACTTGAAACTTCGATCACCAACTTCATAATTACGGTCAATCACGATGTGGGCATAACTCTTATGTCGATCTTGTGATTATTTAATACTTTGTCATGGATTACATTTTTTCTTCCATTTCTTGTATCGCCGGTCCCTACGAGTCACATCCTCAGAAGTGATCCCAACTCAATGGCGTTTGACATGGTCTCCTGTAAAGAAATCCAAATGGTGCCATCTTAATGAGTGATTTGATAGGTGATTTAATATGCAAATCTACTAGTGGTGATAGTCACCCAATCATTACCGTTGGTCCATTACATACATACACACATATCCTCGAAAATTTGATTCTCTCTTTCTATTTTCCTGTCTGTCTCAGGGTGATATGCCATACTGCGAGAAATTCATTTGTGTTCTCAAAGCCTCTTGGAAAATGGTTCAAAATCATCCTGTAAACGATCCCTCGATCGGATCGCGTCTTTATTGGTACACCATGCTTAATGTCGAATATCTCTAACAAGGAGCTCTGGCCTGTTTCTTGATGCATGTGCATTATAGAATAAAGTGTAAAGCTTTGTAGTGTCAAATACCATGAAATCGAGGTCATTTCTCCTTGTACGTGGGTGGAAAACCAACAATAGAATGCAATGAAATGACCTCCATTTTCAATTGGAATAATCATGTGAAACAATAGTCCTACGGATATGCAATGTTTATCTTTCACTTGTTGACATTCTAGACATATTTCCACATAACTAACTATGTCTACTCATTTGTTCTAGAACAAGAAAGGATTAAAGTATGCTTTCATCTTTGTGACTCCCGGAAGAGCCATGTTTACTACTCTATGAGCCTCGCTTAATATCAAACTTCTTCCGTTTGTCATTTGGTTCAGTAGTGCATTGTTATACCTGTAAAGTCACATTGTCCAAATGTATAACCTTAAAAATTGATTACCATAATGGTATTTTGCGTCAATATTTTTCTTAACTTATTTATATCAGCCATCGTCGATATGTATATTTAAAATATTTTCTCGAAGATTTTTCATTAGAGGTAATCTGCGAGGGTATCATTGGTGGCTGATTCAACGCATGTACCACTATGTCTACCATTTCCTTAATATAAGTAATCTCAAAGTTCCTGTTCGCAAAGTAATTTTGACCAATGCCTCTGTCGTGTGTTCAAGTCACTTTGTGTAAATATGCTACAATCCATAGTGATGCATGCTGTAATTCGATTTCCAGAAATCCAATCGGATGGTGTCTCCCAGAGCTCTAGGGAATATACAGTTTATGATAGGTCAGTCAGCCCATTGTGTGGTTCTTCTCATGCCTTCTCATTTTTCTCTAAATGTAAGCAATCACTCTTCCTTATTGCATCAAAACTCCACCTAAACCTTCCTTGGATGCATATTTTCATACCAAGAATTACTTTTCCAGCCGAGGGCTTTCAATGTGTTTTGTCATCAACAACTCGAGTCTTTGAAGTAGCATTTCTGATCCATATAAACTTATTTTTTTCTTCCTATAATTTTGTGATCCGGTTTTATCTTTGAAAAACCAGGTGAATTGTAGGTATCCTGCTAAACCCGTAAATTTGCATACTTCTTGTACATTTATTCAGTAGGAACATTTATAATAGCCTCAACTTTCACTAGATCCATAGCGATACATTTACCAGATATGATATGTCCCAAAAAATGAATCTTGATTCAGTAAAGGCGTTTGATAACTTCCCGTACAATTTATCTTCTTGTAGACACCGTAGAACCAATCTTAAATATTCGTCATGTTATTCTTTCATCCGATAATAAATTAGTATGTCGCCGATAAATGCTTAGACAAAATTGTCTAACTGACCGAAGAACACCCATTCATCAAAATCCTTGGAATACCCTGGGGCGTTCGTCAGTCCGAACGATAAAACTATAAAATCATAGTGTTCGAAACTCGTCTTAAATGAATTCTTAGGGATACATTCCTCCTTAGTCTGTAACTGGTGATATCTTGATATCAATTCAATCTTTGAAACATCATCGCTCTTTTCATCTGATCAAACAAATTGTCTATTCTTGGAAAGCAGGATGTGGTTCTTGATGTTGCTGTTCAATTGCGATATACAATTGCAAAATTCTCATGATCATCATTGCTGCTTTGCAAAATGAATTGCACTAGGCCGTTACTTTGATGTATGAGTCCCAAGTCCAATAATTCGCCCCTGATTTCATTTTTCCAATTCATGTAATTCGAGGCATTGACATGTCCCGTTGAGTTTCTTTGTTAATCAGATTCGGTTCAGTTTCAAGTTGATTTGTAAACTCCGGCATCTTTCGGGCGACAAACTGGTAGCTCTTCTTAAACATGTATACGACCAGCTATTGCTATAGGATATTTTATAGTCAACCATATTGCCCTTTTCATTTTAGCGTTAAGATTGCATAAAGTTTTCATCCTTTGTGCATACTCTTATATAGTTGTAGAGAAGAAATAAATATGAGAAACCCTTGGTTCCTTCCTATAATTACTCTACTCCATCCCACATCATATCCGAGCTTAACTGTGTACAATGTGATTTGAGTATTATCTGCGTATGCGATTCAACTTAGTCCATACTTGTAACTGTAATGTGAGATCCTAATATCGGCATGCCTTTCCTCAACCTTTTGTTTGGCACTGGAAGCCATTTCTACGTATCTAAAATCATCGTAGTAGCAGATTCCTTTACCTTAATTCTCTTCGGAACTAGAGATAAGGCTCTCTCTAGCACCTTGATCTATCAAAATACCAAAATTTGGTTCGACGATCATACCTTACATCTCAAGCATAGTGGACTAGTGCTCTTCGATTTATTTAATCATTACCATGAATATTGGTAGCCTTACTTGATCTGTTGTAGTAGGTCTTGTTTATCTTGTTGTTGTGTCCTTCTCAATGGAGCGGTCTGCGGTGATGAGAAATCTCCCACATGTCCAACATTTAGGGTATTGGTCCAATACTCAGAAGTTCACAGTAGAATTTGTTAGCCTAGCATTTGTGACCGGAGTGCGATTTGAATGGGCCACAAAATGTTATTTTTTTCGACAGTATTGTTGTGCGGCAGTCTATGTGGATTTTATTGTCATGGTGTTGTGAACATAGGCCCCCTAGACATATCTCAATGCCCTAAATTATGTTTGGATGGTGTATGATTTTGTTTCACTCCTCATGTCGCTTGTCCAGTCGGTCTAGAAGGAGTCATACGACCCCTGTTGCTCGACTCTTCCTCATATGAGGTCTTTTGGAAAGCTGCATCGTAATTACAGTGTTTGGGGCATTGGAATCTCACCTTGAACAAATGTTTAAGTTAAAAGGTTGAACAAAAACTTGTTTACCTTTAAATTCTCTGTCTTTAGATTTGGAGCATACCTAAGTAGATCCATGAATCTAGCCTCATGCCGGCACCATGGCCCACCTATCATAAGGCATTGAACACCGTTAAGTTGGCACTTCAGTAGATTCCTTGGAAAAGAGAATACCTTTCTCAAAACCATTTGCAGACCTGTCCAGGCATATTCAATGACCATGTTTAGTTAAGATAGGATCATATTCCACCATAGAAAAGAATTCCCCTTCACTTGAAATACCACCATGAAAAATTTCATGTTGGAGGGGTAATCATGAAGTGCAAAGAACATGATGATGTTATCAACCAATACCTCTGATGGTTGGAGCCATTTTGGCTGGCACCCTTGAACAGGAAACTTCACCTTCTGAGTTATCTATGTATGCTAAAACTACCAGTTGTAGCATGTTTTGAACCCTCATTAGGTACAAATTCTCTTCCCTCATCTCTATCCAAATTCAGTTATTCAGGGTACAAGGCATCCCTCTGAAAGAATCACGCATCATACCTACCATATCTCCCGCAACAACTTGTTCTTATTCAATGATTTTTTCTTCTTAGTAGTTTTAGACCCCTTTGACATGGATGATATTGGATGTGTCACACCTCTTCCTCGAGCACCATCATCTGCCTCCGACATCCTCTAACCATGATTTTGGAAAAGTTTTCAAATTTTAATTAGGTATATAGTTTTAATCAATTGTTTAACACAATGGATGACGTAACGGTCCAAAGTCATAGGGTTTAACCTTCTTTGATACTATATGTAACGTACCCCTCTGTTACGACAAAATAGTGGTGCAAGGGGTAATTTTTTTTTTAAAACAAACATTAATACAAGTGACGTGCGTCACAACATATATTAATAACTACACAATCAAGCTGAAAAACATCGGTATTATTCAATCAACCATCATAAAGATATGGCATAGATACCCATCCAACCCTATACTTGCGTGGTTGGACCCATTGGCAACAATAATGTAATTTTCTTTTTTATAAGTTGCCTACGAGTCTTCATTATGTTCTTTCGTCATGAGCAACGACATACATGCTTAGTAGCTTTTTACATCTTCCTTTTCGATTTTATTTTCATGGTAAGCATGAAAGCTCCTGATGGAATTGACATTTTGTTTGGGATTTTTGTGGAAACTATTCTTATGGTTTGTACATCATTTATCGTCTTTCTATAAACGCTATTGTTTTCCTTGTCTATATTATGGTATTAAACATGCCTTGGATTTTATAAGTATAAAAGAAACTCACTCATTTAGTATTGGTTAATATCAGTGGTTTTGATTCATAAAACTTTTAATGGTTCAATGTTTATTTGATACATTTATTTTTTGTATCAGTCATGGATATCGTCTCAATATGCCAAAGATTTTAAGTACAACGCAATATTATTGGTTTGTATGGCCTCGGGCTTCATGATCTCATTCCCACGCGCATGGCGTTAAACTTACGCCTACCATTGAGCGTCTTTTGCATTGCATTGAGAGCTTCGGGACTATGGCTGTAACTCTATCAAACCTCGATTTTCGTGTTAGTTTCCATACGGTAGCCATGGATCCATTGGTAAGGATTGATCCCAATGGCATCAAAACCTTGTTGCTCGTTTTGAAACACTAGATATGACTTAGAAAGGAACAAATGGAATTTGTTTATTGAAAAGTTTGAGGATTTCAATCTAAGAGTTTTACCCAAAGAGTTAGCATTAGTTTCAATGGTTCGCGGAAGAAGCGATAGGAGGCGATGCTACGACTTAGTAAATAAAGATTTTTATAAATGACTACGGTTTCTGAGTTGTGGGAAAAAGTGGTTCAGAGCGCTAAGGTTTGAAGAGAGGTCCACGGTCATTGTTGTTCAAAATCTCAAGGAAAGAGTATGCAATTTGAAATAGGGGTATGCATGTGTAGTCTTTAAAACTTGGATGGCATGATCGATTAGATATTGTGAAACAGTTTATTACTTGTGAAGGAATATTTGGAACAGTTTCTTATATGCTGCATGATCGCTTCATTTGATTTACCGTTGAACAATGCCTATTTCCTCCGTAGAAGTCTATACAAGATGGGAAAACAGTTTAAGAGGCAAAGTCACGATTCTAGTTTTTTCCATCATGGTTTAATCAAGATTATGTATACATGGGTTGAAATTAAACAGTGATTGTTGGGATGCTTTTGTGTTACGGAATGGCTTTGGTAATAGTGAGTTAGGACAGGTTGACAAACCTTTCGTCATAGAAACCCTTGTGAAACATACCATCTCTCCTCCTTCGCTCATGCCATGTGATCCTGTCTCTAATTTGGAACCCTTGACCTATCCTGACACTACCTAACCCGATGCTCTACCAGATTCGTATTCCAAAGGTGGTGTTAAGTCTGTAAAGAAAAAGTGTAAAGGCAATTTTGATATCAATTATAAAAGTAAAAAATTTGCTCGTTGGGTTTCATGATGTGATCGAAACAAACCTAAGCCCTGTCTGGACCTAAAATACAATTGAGGTAAGTGAGGATTCAGATTAGGAAATTGAAAGGATCTTGTTGAAGAGTATCCATGTTCATATGGACTTTGTCTAATGATTCCCTCTGATTATGTTATATGGCCTACCCGCAGGTGTCAAGGATAAATCCCTCTTTCCTAGAATCAAACTCTATGATGAACCTACATGTCAAATGAATGATTCTCCAGCTGTTAATAATATCAGTACCAATACACAGTCTCTATAGGCCTTTGTAATGAGTGTCTATCCTGGATCGACAGGTATTACGAGGATGTGCCTTTACTTTCTGAGTCGGCTTAAATCCTTGAGAAAGAAGACCAGTGGATTAGATTGGCAAGCGAGAACAATAAAGCTCCGATCCATAGCTTCGGGGAAAGGAAAAAGCGCCTAAAACTCTGATTAAATTTTAAGGCGTGGAAGCAGCGACAGCAATGGTAAACTCCAAGATTGCTTGATTTGTATGAATCCCTTAATTTGAAATTGTGATCTTTAAAAAGTTTAGTATGATTTTCTCACTCTCAATTTTGGATATACGATTTGTTTGCATAGATTACTTTTTAGTTTGTTTTGTTTGATTGAATAAAATGTGATTCTATTTATAATTATGGCTTCAAGCTCACAGAATCATGGAATTACGTAATGGATAGAAAATTCAATTACTTGTTTGATAATTAGAAAATGCATGCAAAATCTTCTTATTGTTATTTGTTTTCAGGAACGTATGATTTTCAAAGAGATATGAAACACTGTTGGGATCTTCCATCCATACAATCTTTATGTTTTTAGTAAATAAATTAGCTTGTTGGTTTTTTGATATCAAGTAAAATCTGGGAGTTTACGCTTATTGAATTTGATGTTATCAAACATTTTGTTCTTAGAACCTATATAAGCATGTTATTTTGTAAACTTGAGATCATCTCTGCCTGGGCAAAAACTATGGATTTCTCATTTCTGGACTGAATGGAATATGATATTTGTCCTGGCAGCTTCCATATAAGTGTTTTTATTCAAGTCATTATTATTTTGATTTGGAACCCATGGTTCTTTAGCTGTCATTAGTTTACTGATTGGTATGATAAAATTTATATATTATACATGTTTTACGTTCCATATTTAACATACAACAATCTTTTTGTTCAAACATTGAATTAAAAGATTTATCTTTATCCTTTGTTGAACATTTATACACAAATTTTCGCAGCGGGATTTATCTTAATGTGACTACTTGTGAAATTATGAGATTGTTGTGATTATATCTCTTATGATTCGTCGTTGTCGGATCAATCATTCGCTTCACATTTGAGGGAAACGGTGTAAAATCTAACTGCGAGGTTACCTCATCGGACAATGGAGATTGGATGCTATACATTTGAAAAAATATTGAATGTGATAACATATCGATTTGCTAGTTTAATTTTATTAGTTTAATGAATACAAAATTTCCTGTAGCTAAAACATCTTCTATTTTCTATGATTTTTGAGGTTTTCCATTATGGCAGTTTGACATTCTATTTCACCGGAGTTATGAACATTATAAAAAATAAATCAAAAGAATCAAATAGTATTCTTGTTGTTTTAAAAATCAATGCGATATAATTTTTAGTTAGATTAAAATTTGTGTGCAATAAATGTTATATATATATTAGAAATAGAATCATTTTGTATATATTGTATATATAATAGCAGAGTTATTTTATAAATATTAGTTAGTTAAATTGTAAATACATATTGAATCTATTTGGATTTTCAGCGATTATTCATTAAGTTATTTTATTTTCTTTAGTTTTATTTTTCTCTTTCTTTAGGACTTAGAAGATGCATTGATGGAGCCACTAAACTGTCAGTGGATTAATTCAAGCGTCTTGGTTTGATTAACCCTAATTTGGATTCCACTTTCGTCCAGGTTATTGAGGCAGTCAATTCGCCGTCAACAAACCTCAGAACTTACATAAGAAAGAAACTCAAGTCCGAGGATTCATCCCCTGATTTGTTTTGACCATTTTTAAAAGTCTTAGGAGTACTTGGCTATTTTGTGAAGGGAACAAGGAAGTATCTAAGTCCATTAATCAATCATAGAAGTCAAAATTCAGATAGATTTATCAACCATATTTAACCATCAAAGCTTCATGGTGAAAATAGAATAAACTACTTTTCTTAATCGATCTTTCAAGAATTATTAAGTCCAAATTTGATTTAGAGAAAAATACATAACGATTAATAAAAACCACATGAGCATAATTAAAATCTTTGTAGTAGATAGAGATCTATTTCTCATCATCATTTGTATCTTGTCAATGTTAGGTTCATTCAATGTCAAGTATCGTTTATCAAGTGATTCAAACTTATGTAATGAACAACCCCTACGTAGGTCACTATGTATCTTAATAACATTATATATATTATTAGAAATGAATAAGGAGCTCAATACTAATTTACATACCCATAAAATATTCCTTAAGAAAAACATACAAATTCAATTCTAGTTTATATATCCATTTATAGGGAATCATAAGAAGATCAAAATCTTCTTAAGCAATACTTAAAGATTTCAATACTACTTTAATATATTTTGTAATTATGACATAGAGTTTATGCTAATAACTTACTTTAATATATTTTGTAATTATCTTTTTAAAACTATAAAAAGCCAATCATAATAAGCAAATAAATATGAATTCAAGGTTCTTTGCATATTCATTTTAAAAAGAATTAAACAAGTTCAAAACACATTAAGTAATGTATAAAGACTTCACACCAACTTTCATGTCCATCTATAAAGACTATAAGAGATCACATCATAACAATAATATGTAAGGATTTCAAGATAATTTATGTATCCATATACAAAAGAATTTAAGAAGATGATATATAAAGAAATATATAAAGAGACTATGTAAACCATCTACATATCCATTATGGGAATATAAAATATAGTCTCTCCATGTTAAAAGATCTTTAATGAGAAGGGAATTTTTTTTATCTCGGGCTTAATGTTTTAAGGTGGAATGATCTTCACAAGAGGGAACCTTAGCAATATGTTTAGACCACAAGAACCACATAAATATTTTCAATACATTTCATTAAGAGTGATCAATCATTCAATTAAGGATCTGGACCTAGGTGACAAGGTTAACACACAAATCTACCAACCAAAAGTGTTCTAGAATCTATTCCATCCCTTAATATGGCTCAAAACAAAATCTGACACCTATTTCAGACAATATATGGCTCACAATGTTCCAACACTCATTCCATAACTTAATCCAACACACAACACAATATCGCACTCGTTTCAGACCTTAATGCACAACACAATCGACACTTGTTCCATACCTTAGTTGGAACACAATACGATCAACACTTTCGTTTCCATTATGAGAAATGCAGGCTTCGTACAGTTTGACACTTGTTCTAGACCTTAATCTAGCACACAACATAGTCTGGCACTTGTTCCAGACATTAATCCGACATTTAAATTTCTGAATCGTTGATTTAATTTGAATAGGCAATGAAATAAATATTTTCTAATTGTAAATCCCTAAAGGAAATAAATAGTAGATTAAAATATAGGTTTCCAATGATGTAGAAACAAACAAGTAATGCAACAAATGAACAAAACATTAAAGGGTAGGCTATTATAGAGAAAGATTTTCCCTCACCTATCACGAATTTCCTGGAATTCCTTTTTCCATTTTCCCTTTGCAGACTTGAAGTCTCTTTTTGAAAATCCATATAGATGAAACACATATCACAGCACCTAACTGTTATGCAACATGGGTATATGCGGAGTTTGCCACTACGACTGCGTACACATCAGTTTGTGCCAATTAAAAATGGTGGTGGATTTCCATGTACTCAGTAATGATCCTATGATCATGACCTTCCATATATTGGAAATGTTACGACTAAAAAAAAAAAAAAAACACATATACGCACCCTAACTATTATACAACATGGGTATATGCAGGTTGCACCACTACAGCCTGCGTACATCGGGTTTTGTGCCCAAAATTAAAAAATGGTGTTGGATTTCCATGTCACATCATGTGATCTATGATCCTTGACCTTCCATATATTGGAAATGTTCTGACTCAACCCTTCAGTTCCACTTGAAGGTTATAAATGGGCCAAATCTGAGCTATGGAAAAAAAGAGAAAAATTCAACTTTGAGAGAAAAGTTACTATGGAGAAATTATTCATTTCATATTGAGTCTACATCCATTTATCCTTTTAAGTCTAAACACATTGTTCATCCCCCAAGATCTTCCCTACATGATTATGAACCTCATTGTATCTCTTATATGAGCCTGCCTTTGGTGGAGGATTGAAGTGGTGGAGGCCTAGATGGAAGGGACTTAGTTTCTCGGTTCCAAACTATGACGACACAAAAGTTTGTAATTCATTCACTTCTGTTGTTTACATTTTAATAGAAATACTCTTTTCTCATCCAATTAATATCTTGCAAATATTTGAATTTTTATTCCATGGGCATATTTGTTATGAATGTTGATGGATTATGCTATTGAATGTGCTAACATTATATATTATCACCATATGCTTTCATTTCTTGGTTTTTGAGGACAAGTTGTAGGTGTATTGCTTTGAGTCAAGTGCTCAACGGTAGACTTGATCAAACGTATGGATGAGGTAGGATATTTATCTTGTCTTGTTAGCATATTTATTTATATATCATACCTAATATTAGAGTTGATTTTTTCTGTAATTTTTGTCTATTGTGGTTTACCCCTAGCCATAGAGAGATCTTCCTCGTAATAGAAATGGCAACCATACTGGGATAGAATCTTATTTTCAGGGTTTGGAGTGTTTTTCTCCTTTTATTACTCTCATTTATATTGAGTTTATTGTTGTATGGCTTCTTGACAGGCTCTGTTCATTTTGAGTCTACATTTCTTAGCCTTCTCCTTAGTCTGGTTGTGTTTTAACACATATACACCAGTTTTTACCCGACAGTCACGTACATACGCATAGTGTCCTTCTACAAAAGGTGTATATACACGCTTTTCTCCTGAACAGTTGTGTACATCATCCTTTGTTTCTTGGTTGATGGGTTTGATGTTTGTTGGGTAATTTTTTATGGTTGTTTAGTCTTCTTGGGTCTCTGTTATCACTGTTAAGTGTCTTTGAAATGATAGGAAACCTTTCTTTGGTTGAATTTTTGGGTGGTGTCTTTCTCATCATCCTTTTCATTTGATTGTCCTTATATCCTAGGCTGGGTGTTTACTTCTTGATATCCTACTTGGTTTGTCTTTGTTTACATACAATAGATTTTTTATATCAAGTTGTTTTTCAATCCTTGCATTTTCATTTTTTTTATATTGAAAATACAAAAATATTAGGAATTTTTCATTGTTGGCATTTGATCTTTTGAGTCCTTATCATTGATCTTAGTACAGGTAAAGAAAGGTTTCATCTTATTTGGAATTGCAGAACTAAATTGAAAATTGCATTTTGAAAAGCATATCATTTATTGGGAATTGAAGCTAGGACTTTGCATTGCATTCATATTCATTTATTTTATTTGTTAATTCATAACATAAATAGTTTCATGACCACACCTTTTTTGAGTAAGAAAGGCCACTAAAAGTAACACCGATAAATTAAAATTTATTACAAACGATTTTATTTTCTAGGGTGCACAAACTAGCTTAGGATTTAGTGCCTTGGAATAGGATTTTGTGAGTAAACTTCTCCAAGGCTATTAAAATCAACATATGTGTCTGACTAAGAAAGTGGTGAAATCCATTGTATTATTGGTGATGTTAGGAGGCTCCGCTTACACTGGAGTTAAACACGAGTTCGTGTGAGGTTGGCTGACGGGATATACCCCCAATACCTTCTTAGCATCATAAATATTTATGGGGATCTTGATAGTACGTTTACCTCTATGAGAGGACGTTCTTTCGTGGTTTCGGTCTTTGTTACCCTACCCATACGGTGGACCTAACTTATGACTATTCTCATGCGCATCAGTTATATCGTGGTTTCTTAATTGCTTGACATAGGTACCACATAGGTTATTTGCAGGGGTTATTCTGCAGGTACCCTGGGTTAGATAAGGGTCGGACAACACACATCCTTTATGTAGGATTACCTCTCCAGAGGGATCTGACCGATTGGTTGTTAATCCCACGAGGGCCCTTATAAATTATTTTTACACCTCCGATCTTTAGCAGGGATTCTCATGTCCCTCTTGGGAGGGAGGCCCCTTTCAACCACTTTATCCTATTTGTGGGAATATTGGCCTTGTGTTTTATTTTTGGTGTGCTCTTTGACTATTAGTTGATCTTAGGATTTTATATTTTTCCTTGATCTTTCATTATCATGGATAGTGGAGTCTCTTTGACTCCCTCATTTAACACTACCTCCCCCATGGAATTCACTCATTTCATGGGGATAAATTCGTCCATATTTCATAATGGTATGCAAAATTGTGATACTCGATCAATGCCTTGGGTATCTAATCATTTTCCTCATGGTATGCCAGACATGTCTTCACACATTCCATCATTTGTATAATCTCCTTATGTGAATCCTAGTTTTGGGTCTGGGGGCATGATGCCTCCTTATTCTCCCTTTTCGTTTGGTGGGAGTTATATCCCTCAAATAACTCTTACAGTAGAAGGTTGGAATATTCCTTCCTACGGATCCACTTTTCTAGGAGAAAGTGCTCAAATGGGTGGCCATTCTACTTATTACACTATGTCCATATATCCTTCTTCCTCTATGCCAGTTCCTACAAGCTCTTTTCCCATGGTGGGTCTCCATCTTGTTGGATTACTGAGAACGGGGGGTGAATCAATAATAGAGAAATTGATTTCTTTTTAACCACAATATGCAAGTGTTATATCAATGTATCATTATCATCCAATATTTCCATAGTAAATAAAGAATGAATAAATGAATAATCATACACATGCAAGTACACCAGTGATTTTACGTGGAAACCCAAAGCATGAGAAAAACACGAAATTCTTTTTCTTATATGTATTTAAGAATTACATTCATTGAAAGCACTGACTTCCTTTGTTTTCCAGCTGCAACTAGAAGGAGGTTCCAACCCACTAATTTATTAGGCTACAACCCGAGGGAAGCTCCAAATCCCCAATTCTCTGGCTACAACCAGAAGAAGGATACGACCCCTTATGTTCTTTGGCTACAACCGGAAGGTGGATACAACCACCTATCCTTGATTTGTCCAACCGACCTGATGTATAAGTAGAATGATGGAACCACTATCACAATATCACTGTGAGATATACTACTGTAAACCTGTACCAATCAACCTGCACCAAACAACCTGTACCAATAACCCAAACCATGCATCAACCATGCATCAACATGTACCTCAACCTGTAATCAACCTGTACCATAAACAAGTGCATCAACCATGCACCAACCTGCACCTCAACCTGTACCATGAATGAGTTCATCAACCATGCACTAAACCTATATAAATAACATGTCACAACAACCTGTCCAAACAACCTATCACAACAACCTGTCTCATCAATCTTATCAACCAAATCAGATCTACTCACCAATATCAATCACCAAAACGACTCTCAATGATGTGGATCAACCAAGAATAAAAAAACAACTCATAATAATCACCAAGACATGATGATACATCATCCATAAACCATGTGTCAACAATACTACTAGCAAGTTTCTCCAACCATGTACCAAGTATGTACCAACCATGTATTAACTACTCATCAACTATGAATCATCAATATGTACCAACATCATCAACTATACACCTCATGTATGTGCCAAATCATCAACTACTTGTCTCTACCATGTACCCAACATGTACCTGAACCAAAATCCCTCATCACTTTCATCATCCAAATCTGATTTGTAACTCTATATGTAACGACCCCAATCGTTACGACTCCAAGCAAAGAAAAAAGTTCAATTTCTTTTTTTTTTTAGGTAGGAAGGCAACAACGACAACAGTTAAACCACACCACCTGACGACAAACTCCACGCGTGCAGAACACACAACAGACAAAAATGACTCTACACACTAGCACATCGAGCAACTGGGTGAAACATGCATAAATCAAAACAAGGAAATGACTACCCGCCTGACACAAAAACGACAACACCTACAAGCTAAGGAAAACATCCACAATCTCGATACAACAGCCTCGACGACCAATAACTAGAACCTCTATGGTGCGTAACCCAAACACATGAATGCGTTACAACCTGAGCACCAACAACAACTACAATGAACAAACGCCCACAACGGGAAGCACAGACTCCGATCAAGTTATCATTCGTCTCTATCTAATAAGGCATGCTATGAACCCCTCATTGGGAATCATGTCATCGCCAAGTGATAGGCATGAAAGTAACCATGGAACAACAAACATATCTAGACAAAAACCCAAGACAATCCAACGTGCTAGGAGACCGAATTAACTGCCAACCACATGACAACTAACTCAAGCACCCAAATGACAAGTCAACAAGACATAAGGGAAATCAGATGAGTATAACCTTCATACAACACACTAAATTCCTTGCACAAAATTTCTATTGCAACCCTACATCGATATGTACACATTAAATGGTCATTATCAATTATTAGTTCATTGTAGCTATTTTCCAAATCCAATGTCATATAAGTAATTCCCTAAGGAGAAATACATTTTCTTTTAATTGAAACAATTACGAAGAATGTCCTTTAAAACAATAAAACAAATGTCCTTTAAAACAATAAAACCAATGTCCTTTAAAGCTATATACACTATCGCTTAAACTGAAACTATAAAATAAAATTTCTATCTAAGGGACACATTTTAAATCGTTGTCTAGACAATCTATGAGTTGATATTACAATAATTGTTGTTGTTATTATGGTAATTATTGAGGACCATACTGTAGTGAAAGATAATCATTGAGTAATACAAATACCTATCGAATTACAACTCAAGGGAAAAACCAAATCTATAATATTACAATGATCGCTAACATCAAATTGCTAAAGGGTTCGCTATCATCAAGAAAATTGCTATCATATATCGCTACTTCATTCGTTGTCATACACAAAAGTAATGAAATTAATCATTGTCTAACAAAAGCTAATTATTACACAATATTAATGCTATTAAGTACACCATAAAATCGTTGTCATAATCTATTGCTTATTTATTTCTCAACTTAATGCTATTAACTCACAATAGAATCTCTATCAAAACATAATTTTGTCAACAATACAGAAACACTATCCAGATTCCCTGTGCATGGAGCATTATGAAATTCATTGTATATATCATTGTCAACATTATTGATATGCAATCATATAATTTGAAATAGAGGCCTAAAAATGTATTGAAACACAGGAATGCATGACCTTGCTTATCCATCGTTATCCTTCATGTTGAGAAAATATAATAAATTCGCAAATTCAAAGTAGAGAAACAAAAGAATTTTGTTGTCTTCTAAATATAGATATAAATTCAACGTTGTCTATTCACCTTTCTGGGAAAATGAAAAGGTAAAACCGAAATGGGTGGAATGAATTAGACAAGGGTGAGATGGTAAAATGAATTTGGAAAGGACAGAATGGAAAATCTGAGAAAAAGGGTTGTTGCCCAGCAAAATCATGGTGTAAAATACAATTTAAGGGTGGAATGAAAACGCTAAGACAATTGGATCACTACCCATTAATTCTTGAAATATTAATTCATTGTCCAAAGGTTAGTGAATATCTATTACTNACAACAAGAGACTATCCTTTTCATCAAACTTTACATTATTCTCACATGACTAGTTTTGGATTAGTCAACAACCCTAACTTGAAATAATCATTACTATGTACCTGTAATGAATAAATATATTAAAATAGTATACAATGTTCTTCAGTGTGTTTTATGCAATTCCTCCAAGTGTCACTACTTGGAACCTCTCAGAAAAGGAGTTATAGAAAAAATGGCATACCTTGTTGAATGTTGGCTTATACTAGAGAGCGAACTTGTAGAGCGTTCCCCACACAGAATATTTGTTGTATGGATCTGAAAATTGTACATGGAATACTAAACAATGTACTCTAACCAACACATTTGGTCTTACCTAATTTGGATATGTTATGAAGAATTTATGACGTTTTTACCTGAAACACCTAATTTAGACTAGTTTCAGGACTAGCCACAAACCCTATTTTCCACAGAGTGTAACTCCAAAAATACAATGACCTAGAAGATTAAATTTGTACCACATCTACTTGGATTTGTTTCTTTAATGAACTCTCAATTTCATGTTCTGAATCATTCTAGAAAAAAATGTTATTGCGAAAAGGGTGACATGACCTATAAATAACATACCTTAGAAAGAATCATCAAAATAATTTATCCTCCCTTGAATTTTGGCCTTCTTTACTTCACCTTCCCTCTGAAATTCAACTTAGATATCCTTTGGTTACCTCATTCACCTGTAGATATTCAATATGATCAAGTGTGATTAACATGAGAGAGTATTTCCTCTTATTTATACTTTCATGTAGCTTCCTCAAGGGGTTACCTTTTAACCATCTTAACTCACTTTCCTTATTTTAGGTTTAACCCACTTCTAACCACTTGTCAACTTAGTAATTTATCCATTAACTTTATTATTTAAATAATTTATTTTGTATTGACTTTGACTTATAGTATACTCATCACTTTACTTTATTATTTACCTTTTAAAATCTCTTAAACCACTTTGGCTACTTTGACCTTTTGAGACTTCTAGATCATTCATGAGGGTTCTCCAACTTCACATGAGTTATGTGATGTTACACATACCATCAGAAATGTATTGAACTGTTCGTGGGGATACTCCCCCTGACTAAAATCTTCCTAAACCTGATCGCCCAACCTAAATTGTCATCTTTATGGTGCTTCTTCGTGTAGATCTAAGACATATAAGATAAGAATTGAAAGTAATTCATTTTGAAGTAGAAATTACTCCTAGTCTCTGGAGAAGATACTAAAGGGCTTCTCGTGGAAGAAATTTTGTAAAGATGTATGTCACTTGTTCTTTTGTTCCCACATATTCAACTCTGATGTTCTTCTTTGCAACCTATTTTCGTAGAAAGTGATACTTGATGGGAATGTTCTTCATCTTGTAGTGCATCATCGGTTTCTTTGAGATATTGATGGCGCTTTTATTATCACAATAGATTGGAATGGGCTCATCATACTCAACCTGTATATATGTAAAAGTTTGTTTCATCCATAGAACATGTGTAAAACATGCTTCTGCTGTAATATACTCTATCTTGGTTGTAGATAAGGATATTGATGATTGTTTCTTTCTTAGACAAGATACTAAACACTCACCCGACTAGAACACTACTCCACTTGTGCTTTGTCGGTCATCAATGAAACCTTCCCAATATGCATATATGTAGGCAATAAGTGATAGATCCTTTCCTTTTGGATACCATAATCCAAACTCTTTTCTTCCTTTGAGATATCTGAAAATACTCTTCACTGTTAATACATGTGATTCCTTTGGTGTTGCTTGAAATCATGCCACCTGTCCAACTACCTGCATTATATTTGGTCTGGATGTTGTCACATATAGTAAGCTACCAATCATTGAAATGTATTTCCTTTAGTCTGTAGACTTTGAATCATCATTTTTTCTCAACTTCCAACAGGTTTGCATAGGAGTGGTAAATAGTTTGCAATCTTTCATTCCGAACCTCTTTATCATTTCTCTGATATACTTAGTTTGAGAAATAAAAATTCCTTGGCTTATTTGACATATCTTGATGTAGAGGTTGTTGTCTGTGCTTCCTTTCCATAGTTCATAGGGAGTTTTTTCATTGTTGTTTCTGAGCATTACTTAGTTTTGAATGTGAACTGTTGTGTGCACTGCATGTGTCCAAAAAATATCTTTCAATTTGGAATCCATTAGCATTGTTCGATCCATTTCCTATGTGATTATAATCCATTATGATAATATTCCTTTGTCTCTAAACCACTCTATGAACCAATATATGAATCCATTCTCTCATCCACTATCATATATCTGTCCAAACTTGCTAAGTGTTCTTACAAATCCATCTATGTCCATACTTTCCAAGACTCTACTTGCGTAACTATCCATAATGCTAACCCATTTATCACTATATTATAATGAAGTCTTGTTTAATCTATGAAATTGTACTTCTGCTAATTGACTACTCTGAATATTCCTTCTCAAACTCTACAAGTTTCTCAAAGTTTGGTTCTTTGGTCTATCACATCTATTTCATAGACTCCCCCTGTCTAATATTCATATTACCTGGGATTCTCTAAGATGGATGGCTCAGAACAATTCTTGCTCTGATGTCTATTCATCATCATCTTCACCTAAAGATTCATCATCATCTTCATTGGTAGATTCATTATCTCTCTAAGCTCTGACTTCTTTCTTTCTATCTGTGGATTCATCTTTTACTATAATTCCTGAAAGTACAATCTCTTGAACTTGTTCCTTATTTACCTGTCCTTCCTTTCTTTCAATTATTTTCCAAACGTTTATGTATCTGACATCTTTCTTTTTCTCTATATAATTTTCTTCATCTCGTTTTATTGTCAATCTTGCAATCTCTGGTACCTGACCTTTTCTCACATGTTCTTCCTGTTTTCTTATCCATACTTTCTTATATATGATATTAGTGTTCTTTTTCATGGAATTATCGATCATTCTTATACAATCACTAGCTATGTGTCCATAGTTATGACATTTGTAACAATCAATGTAACGTGTGGACGCATGGGCACTTCTTTCTTGAAAAATTCTTTTATAATCCCTACAATATGAAACCTTATGTCCAAAATTAGTACAACAAAAATAATGACCATAAAATAAAGTTGCATACTTGGGAGTGAATGATATTCTTTTTGGTGTAGTCCTTTTGAATTTCTTCCTTGACTAATCATGATCATGATTGAATCTTATTTGTGGCTTGAACACAGATGGTCTTCTTGAAGATGTATCTTCAATAGTTTTATTAGATTATGGTTGACCATGATTTCTTCCTTTGAGTACTTCTTCATAACTCTTTATATTTTCTTCATTCTTATTTTCTAGCAACCTAGAGTGCTTATGTTCATTCTTTGTAACTGATGTGGATGTTTTCATCTCTTCAACGTTCTTTTTGAGCTTAACAATTTTACTTCTCAATGTGACAACTTCTTCTTCAAGCTTCTCAACCTCTTCTTCAAGCTTCTCAACCTCTTCTTATTTCTTTAATATCTGATATTTCATGACTTATTTTGTTCTCTTCACTTCTTCAAAATGATTTTTTAATGTGATCATTTCTTCTTCAAGTACTTTCTCTACTTGACCAAACTTTGACTCAAGCTAGTTTAGATCATTAATTATTTCCTTAAGATGATCTGTCAATATCTTCTCTCTCATTTTTGCTTCTTCCTTCTGTTTTGTTATGTTGGCTTCCAAACACTTCTTTTGATGTTCAAGATTTTCTTCGATATTTATGGATTCTTATATTTGAGTTATTAAGTTCTCGATGACCTATTGGGATTCTCTGTTGATTATGTACTCTTCATCTTTGTCTATCTGTTTGACATGGTGAACACATTTCTTCTTGATCTGTACATGCATCTTCTTTGGCATTTTCTGAATCTGTGATGGGTGAAGAATATGTGTCATGTAACTTATCCCAAAGTTATTTGGATGATGAAAATTTACCAACCTTTTCTCTTACCGGATTAGGTAATCCTTCCCAGATGAAATCCATTTCTATTTTGTTATTCTCCTTCAATTCCTTTTTGGTTGTAGTCTTTTCCCTTTTTGAACTATCATATCCTGTATTGACTGATAGCCAAATATAATACCCCTGTGCATGTAAAAATACTTTCGTCCTTCCACTCCATAACTCATACTTTAAACTATTCTGACCAATAAACAATGGTACTTCATTCTCAGAATAATCCATGATCTCCTTCCAGTGGTTAAATTGTTTCATGAAGGAACTCGCTCTGATAACAATCGTTGGATTACTGAGAGGGGGGATGAATCAATAATAGATCTAAAAATAGTACACAATGTTCTTTAGTATGTTTTATGCAATTCCTCCAGGTTTCACTACTTGGAACCTCTTAGAAAAGGAGTTATAGAAAAAATGGCATACCTTGGTGAATTTTGGCTTATTCTAGAGAGTGAACTTGTAGAGCGTTCCCCGCACCGAATATTTTTTGTATGGATCTAAAAAATTGTACACAGAATATTGTATACTATACTATAATCAACACATTTTTTCTTGTTGAATTTGGATCTGTTATGAAGAAGTTAAGACGTTTTTACTGGAAACACCTATTTTAGACTAGTTTCAGGACTAGCCACAAACCCTATTTTCCACGGAGTGTAACTTCAAAAATAGAACATCCCACAAAATGAAATTTGTACCAAATATACTTGGATATGTTTCCTGAATGACCTCCCAATTTCACAGTCTGAATCATTCTAGAAAAAAAATTAATGTGAAAATGGTGAGATGAACTGTAAATAACATACCTTAGAAAGCATCATCAAAAGAATTTATCCTCCCTTGAATTCGGCTTAGATATCCTTTGGTTACCTGAGTCACCATTAGATATTCAATATTATCAAGTGTTATTAAAATGAGAGAGCCTTGCCTCTTATTTATACTTTCATGTAGCTTTCTCAAGGGGTTACCTTTTAACCATCTTAACCCACTTTCCTTATTTTAGGGTTAACCCACTTCTAACCACTTGTCAACTTAGTAATTTCTCCATTAAATTTATTACTTAAATAATTTATTTTATATTCACTTTGAATTATAATACACTCATCACTTCACTTTATTTTTTACCTTCTAAAATCTCTTAAACCACTTTGACTACTTTGAACTTTTGGGGCTTCTAGATGACTCATGAGGATTCTCCAACTTCACATTGCCATAAATATATAACTGTGAGGAGTTATGTGACGTCACACATACCACTGGAAATGTAGTTACATGTAATATCCATATGGAATATTATTACCTAGAAATATATCAAAATGCATACCATTATCCATCAAACAAACTTGGGTCCATTACCCAAACGTGGGTTCTCAAACTTCACATGGCCATAACTCTCTAACCGTGAGGAATTATGTGACATTCCACATACCACTGGAAATGACATGAGATGTACTACCCATATAGAATAGTATTTCCTTCAAATATATTAAAACTAATACCATTATACATCAAACAAAATTTGGTCCATTACCCAAACATTTGTGCTATCGAAATTTTCTACCGGACTTTCTCCAAGAGTTGACATCAATAAATAAGGGTTGACATCAATATACAATATCACTCTCCAATGGTTGACATCAATGAAAACTAACAATCCATACCAACTGTCCATCAACCTAAGACAATTGTTTGACACATCTTTCCTCTAGTGTTTCATCCAGGGGTAGTCATTTTTATAGTATGGGAAACCCCCTTCACGAATTTCCTTCATTTGGGGGAAACATATATCCTCACATGAGTAACCCTTGTCATGTCGCTTTCTCTGCACAAGAGGATTCCTTGGTATCGATTCCATTACAAACCTTTATGAATCAGTTTGTAGGAGGATACTATCCTACTAGACAAGGCCATGGTGTATACCTCAACCCTTCCTGGCTTGCAATTTCTCAAAACTAGTCTTTCTCAGAACCTTGGTCTCAAATGCCACAACCAACCATCGTCGGTCCAGTCACTACAAGTCATACTTGAATTATATCACAAAAATTTGTTATTCATGTTGGATATTGGTCAACAACCTCTGCAACTCATGTTGAATACCAACAACCAGCCACTGCAAGTCATGTTGGGGGCACAAATATAGTCATTTCTAGTCACACTGCACACCCATCACCAACCTTTTCTAGTCATATTGGGGATTCATCATCAACCCCTGCTAGTCATGTTGAAGGTTTTTCACCAACTTCTGCTAATCATGTTGGGCATTCATGATCGACCTCTGCAAATCATGTTGTAGATTTGATACTAGCCTATGCAAGTCATGTTGCGAACATGCCACTATCCACTGCAAGTCATGTTGGGGGAATTCATACGATTGAGAATCCTATACATGTAAGACTTAAGCCCAAGTTCCTTTGTAGGATTTGCAAAGGATATCACCTTACTTGTTTGTTCCCTGCTACTGTTGTGGTACGCGAAACATGGTCCTTACCTAGAGGCCCTTTGGGTTCTGATTCGTCTTTGGTTTCCCAACCTTCTTTGGTTGATACAGCGGTCACACCGATGCAATCTTAAGCTGACATCACTCTTCTTTTTGGGGGTGATGCATCTCTTGAACTTGTTTTCTCACATCCTGTAAAATTAGCGGTCATGTCGATGCAATATTCAACCGAAACCACTCCTATTTTGGGGGGTGATACATCTCTCGACCTTGTTTTGTCGCATCCTATTCAACCAACATTTGAAGAAGTGGTCATGCCGATACAATATTTGGCCAATACCAATCTTATATTGGAGAGTGACAAGCCTAAGGAATTGACATTTTCGATGCAATCTTCGATCAATCCCACTCTTCTTTTGTAGGGTTATGCGTCCTTCGACCATATCCTTAACATTTCTAGTCCTGTACCTTCTAAACAAGGTCGAGTTTTACTCTCCCCGAGAACTTTCCCTCCAAGTCTTGGAGAGGTGCGTCATACTGTCTCCAAAAATGATGGTGTGTCATACCCATACAGTTCTATGAATGGTGACATCTAGATGGACGTACATTATGTTGTGTTATAACAATACTCACTCATATGAAGCCACTTTACCGAAGTGTGTTGTTGTCCCCATAAATAGTTCCTCAAGTACCCTTCCACCCATTCATTGACTATCTAAGTTTGTTCGTCATTATGTGGATGGTAACTAGTACTCATAGACAAGTCAGTCCGCACCATTCTGAATAAATCCTACCAAAACACATTGATGAAGAACCCACCTCTATCATTGACTAACATCCTCGACAACCCATGCAATCTGAAGATCTCTATGAAAAAACACTCTGCCACTTGGGAATCTTTATGCTATGTGGGTATTGCAAATAAGTGTGTGAATTTGGCCAATCTTTCAACTACTACAAAAATACAGTGCTTACCCTGCACCTTGGGTATTTCTATGATGAAGTCCATGGAGATACTCTCCCATTTCTTCTCTGGAATGGGTAGAGGTTGAAGAAACCCCGTTGGGTGTCTCTAATCGGACTTGCTCTGCTGACAAGTCATACACTCTCAGATGTGTCTTAGAACATCATCTATGAGAACTTCCATGAGAATATCTCTTTGATCTTCTTGTAGGTCTTGAAGAATCCTTGTTGTATTGTTGAGGGTGAATCGTGACTAGACTTTAGAATATTTTTCTTTCAGTGTATATTTTGGGACTAAATAGAGCCTATCCTTGTAGAATATGACATCATCCAAAACTTGATATCTCTCATCCACCACCTATCCTTCCATCACCTCACAAGAGAATTTGTTTATGGAATACTCCACCAATAATTGTTCCTTCTAATCTGTGGATATTTTCATCAAAAAACAACTTGTTGGTCTCCTGGATAAGGAATATACTGTGACATTATTATTTCATTTAACATAATCAATGTAGAAATCAAAGGCTTGGACCTTTGAAACCCATTTTTTCTATCTCTCACTGAGGTCTTTCTGATCCAATAAATACTTCAAGCTATTGTGATATGTTTTCACCATGAATCTGCTACCAACTAAGTATTGTTTTAATTTTGTTAAGGTGTGCATGATAGCCATCCTATATTTGTTGTAGATAGAGTAGAGTGTCTCCGAATCATTGATATTCCTTCTCTCAAATACTATGGTGTTCCCCCCTACACCAATAATTCTCTAATCCTCTCTCCTGATGTGTCACACTCTAATACAAAAGGTTGTGAAAATTTGGGAGGTTCTAGAACCGGACATGTGCTGATAACCTCCTTCATTTTCTCAAAAGTGCATTGTGATGCCTCAGTCGAGTGGAAATCCCATTTCTTTATCAAATCAATGAGTGTTTCCCTTAACTATGAGAATCCTCTCACAAACCTCTTGTATTAACTACATAACCCAAATAATCCCCCCAACTCAATGATGTTCTTGAGTGTTGTCCAATACAGAATTGACTTGATCTTTTCTTGATGTACTTGTACCCCTTGCCTACTGATAATGTGGCCGAGATAAAACAAATCTCTCATTATGAAATCACACTTGAACTCTTTGGAATATAAGGTTTGTTACTGCATAATGTTGAGAACCTCATCCAAGTGTACCCAATGCTCTTTCCAAGTCCCATTGTTAAGAACCAAATATCAATATAGCATAGAAAAACCTCAAAAAAAGTACTCAATGCCTTGAAAAAGAGATAATTTCATATAATAAGCCTCTTCGAGGGGCAACCTCCTTTTACCCCACTTAAATGTTCAAGTACAAGATGATTCCAAATGAAATTTTTTCCTTGGTATATATAGGACACTAGGAGGTATAATTACAACTAATGGAATAAAGCTGACATAAATAAAATAACATTACTAATGTAATATGCTCCAAATAAGGGGTAGTGAGCCAATATTAGGGCTTAACATGCCCCTCCCCTTGAGACAAGTCTTGTCCACAATGCTTGAGTAAATTTGGATGCTTCTGTATAAAAGACTCATCTTCCCAAGTGGAATCTTCAGCCGGTAGTTTCCTCCATTCAATGAGATACTCTGAAATGGATCTATTCCTCAACTGGCGAATTCTTGTGTTAGTGATGGCTTCAGGATCCAATATGATTTTTCATTCCTCATCAAGTTCTAGAAATATAGTTTGAACTGGCAT
>SNQJ01S0029100.1:68288-79224 GCA_010110895.2 Picea sitchensis | reverse complement strand
CTGATCTACTGTTTGACACCATAGTTGTCAAATGCGATGATATGGGATGTGGATCGACTCATCTGTGAGCACCCCCTTGTCTGATACCTGCAAGGAACTCATGTCAATAACATGTGTAGGATCACTAATATAATGTCTCAAAACGGATACATGAAAAACATCGTGAATACGCCTCAAAGAATCAGGTAAGGCTAGTTGATAGGCCACGGGCCCCTTCCTCTCCACAATATCGAAGGGTCCCATGAACCTAGGAGATATTTTATCTCCCTTTCCAAAATTGATCAAACTCTTATGCGGTTTTACCCGCAAGAAGATTCGATCACCCACTTTGTAACTACGATCGACATGGTGCGCATCGACATAACTCTTTTGTCGACCATGTGCTTCTTTGATCCTTTGTCTTATTGTTTGCATTTGATATTCCATTTATTGGATCACTTATGGTCCCACCAGGACCCTATCCTCAATTCTATCCCAACTCAAAGGCGTCTGACACAGTCACCCATAAAGGAACTCAAAATGTGACATCTTAATGGTGCTTTGGTAACTGTTGTTATAAGTGAATTCTACCAGTGGAAAGAATTCTTCCCAATGCTTTTGTTGGTCCATCACATACATGCACAAAATTTGTTCCAAGATTTGGTTTTTTCATTTGGTCTACCCTTCAGTCTTCGGGTGATACACAGTATTAAAGTTAAGTTGGGTTCCCAAGGCCTCTTGAAAACTAGTCCAAAATCCTCCAGTAAACACCGATCCTCGATCGAATATAATCCTCTTAGGCATGCCATGCAACCTCACAATCTCATTGATGAAAACTCTAGCTATGTTAGGATCCTGATATGTCATACGCACAGGAATAAAATGGGAACTCTTCGTCAGAGTGATGACTACCACAAAAATCGAGTCATGTCTCCTTTCCATCAGTGGTAATCCAACAATGAAATACATCAAAATAACCTCCCATTTCGATTCTGGAATAGCGTTTGGTTGTAGTAATCATGTTGGATGTCTATGTTCATCCTTTACCTACTGACATTCTAGACATATGGCCACATAGTTAACTACATCTGCCTTCATTCCCTTCCAGAATAATAAGGGTTTAATGTTTTCCCTCATCTTCATGACTCCTGGGTGGGCCATGTAAACTTCTATGTGAGCCTCGTTTAGGATCAAACTCCTCAACTCGTCATTCGGTGGTACGTAAATATGATTTTTAAACCTCAATAATCCATCGTCATCAAATGCAAATCCTTCAAATATTGGTACCATCATTGTGTTTTGTCCAATAAAATCCTCGACCTCTTTGTACCAGTCATCGTTGCACTATAAAGTCAAAATATTTTCACGTAGATTCATCTGAAGAGGAAACACTAAAAGGATACGTGGTCTTCAACTCAATGCATCTGCCACTTGGTTCACGGTTCCTTTTATGTAAGTAATCTCAAAGTTGTACTCGCTAAGCGATTCCGACCAACATCGTTGTCACGCGTTCAGGTCGCTTTGCGTAAATATGTGTTGTAGTCCATAGTGGTCTGTCTTTAGTTCAAATTTTAATCCTACCAGGTAGTATCTCCAAACCTTCAAGGCATATACAATGGCTAAGAACTCCAAATCGTGGGTCACATAGTTCTCCTCATTCCTTCTCAGTTTCCTCAAGATGTAAGCGATCACTCGACCGTCTTGCATGAAGACTCCTCCTAAGCCTTCCTTGGATGCGTTAGTGCATACCAAGAAGTTTGCGTCCATGTCAAGGACCTTTAGTATGGGTGTTTTTTTCAACAACTCTTTGAGCCTCCGAAATGCTTCTACACATTTCTCGGTCCAAACAAACTTCTTGTTCTTCTTCTGCAATTACGTGATCGGATTTTCTATATTCCAAAATCCCTCGACGAATTGTAGATAGTATCTTGCTAAACCCATGAATCTACGCACTTCCGGGACATTCGTCGGTGCAGGCCATTCCATAATAGCCTTGACCTTTTCTAGATACACGTCGATACCTTCACCAGAGATGACATGCCCTAAGTAGTGAATCTTCGGTTGATAAAGTGAGCATTTGGACAACTTCCCATACAATTTTTTCTCTTGCAGACACTGTAGTACCAAGCACAACTGCTCGGCATGATCCTCCGTCATCTAAGAGTAAATCAAAATATTGTCAATGAATACTTGGATGAACTTGTCCAAGTACTCACAGAAGACCCCGTTCAGAAAACTCATAAATACCCCTGGGCATTTTTCAGTCCAAACGGTAAAATAGTAAACTCGTAATGACCAAACCTCGTCTTAAAGGAGATCTTAGGGACTCCATCCTCCTTGATCAGTAACTGGTGATACCCTGATTGAAAATCAATCTTGGAAAACACCGTTGCACCCTTCATCTGATAGAACAAATCATCAATCCTTGGCAATGGATATTGATTCTTGATCGTTGCCTTGTTCAATTGATGGTAGTCAATGCAGAGTCTCTGTGACACATCCTTCTTTCATATGAAAATAAAAGGCGCACCACAAGGTGACACACTCATACATATAAGTCCCAGGTCCAAAAACTCCTTCAGTTGCATTCTCAACCCCTCTAACTCTAGGGTTGACATACGATAAGGCATTCTCGCTATTGGTTCATTCCCCAATTTTAAGTCTATGGTAAACTCCAATTCCCTCCCCAGCGAAAGCCTAGGTAACTCCTCCAGGAAGATGTCTGCAAACTCTCTCACCACAGGAAGGTGTTATATACCTTCCACTACTCCCTTCTCATTTAATGCAAGGATCACATAAATATTACATCCCTTGCGCATACTCTTCCGTAGCTGGAAGGAAGAGATGAACCTCAGGGAAACTTCTTGGTTTTGTCCTACAATCACACATATGTATCACTCATCATTGACCAAGCTTAATCATTTCATCTTATAGTTGAGTATCACCTCATGCGATTCCAGTCAGTCCATATCGATCACAACGTCATAAGATCCTAAGATCGTGACGTATAGTTTGGACCTGGTGACAAATTCTCCCAGGTTAAAGGTACAACCTGTAACCTTTCCTCCAACCTTATGTTTGGCTCCCGAAGCCATCTCTACAAAGCTAAACTCATCATGTTCGAGTACCTTTACCTTAATCCTTTTTAGCATTGCACCAGAAATGAAACTCTCGGTAGCATAGGGATCTATCAAAATACTAAGGGTCTGGTAAGAGATGGTACTTGACGTCTTGAGAACAATTGACTGGTGCTCTACTTGGCGGTTATTCACCGTTACATGAACCCAATGGGCCTTGCCCAAATCTCCCACGGTAGTGGGTCCAGCTGATCCAGATGCTCTAGTCCTCTCCACTGGGCAGTCGCATTGGTAGTGTGGCTCCCCACATGTCCAACACCCCTTCTTCGGTCTAGTAATCCTAGTACCCGAAGTAGAAGCCAATGACCCACCAGCCTGTAATCCTAGTAAGTTATGTTGAACAGGCCTAAACTCCTGCTATTGCGGTCGACGCTGCTGTTGATGTTGTGGTCCTTGGTAAGGAGTCCACTGCTGAGGTGTTGATCACCAAGGTGTAGTGAAAGTGGATCCCCTCTGGAAGCCACGATATCCTAGCATATGTCTGGGTGGTGTATGATGCTACAGTGCGCCGGATGACACCTACCATGTCGACCTCGCTGGAGTCCTGCTCTGACCCCCACTGATAATATCCTCTTCTACTATGACGGCCTTCTATATGACATCATGCAAGTTATGAGGCATCAAAATCCTAACCTTTTCATGTATGATGACATTAAGGCCAAACAAGAACCTGTTGACCTTATGTTTCTCAGTATTAAGATGCAGAGCATACCGAAGAAACTCCATAATGAGCCTCGTACTCGAGCACCATACAACTGCTCTGTCGTAAGGCATTGAACTCATTGAGCTGACACTCAATGAATTCCTTTGATAGGTACCTCTCTCAGAACCATTCCTCTAATAGTTCCCATGACACGTCTTCAACAGTCATGTTCAATTGTGGCAGGAGCGTCTTCCACCAAAGAAGAGCACTTCCCTTCAGTTGAAAGACCGCCATGCGAACCTCCATGTTGGAGGTATAGTCATGAAGTGCAAAGAACGATGCCATATTATCCAACCATGCCTCAACGGCTACATCATCGAGGGCACCAAAGAACTCAGGAAATTTGACCTTCTCAAGTTCATGGTGAATTCTACCAGTACCAACCGAAGCATGCGATGGACCCTCAGGGGGTGCGGGCACCCTGGCCTCATCTCTGTCCAAATGGCTAATCAGTGCCTCAGACATGCGTTGAAAAGACCTCATCATCCCAACCACATCACCCACTTCTATCTTCTCCTTCTTGACAACGTGTTTGTCTCCCTGAGGGTTAGACCCCTCAGGTGTGGATGCCACTGTAGACGTCATGCCTCCTCCCCTATAACCCCATCGTCTGCCTCCGTGACGTCCTCTAACCATGATTGCCTACATGAATACAAGCGAACTTAATTAGCATTATTATAATCAAATATGATATCAATGAAATTCGTAGTGATCCCAAGTCATGGTTTGAACCTGCTCTAATACCGTATGTAACAACCTCGATCATTACAACTTTGAATGAAGCAAAAAGTGCATTATTTTTTTTTAGGTAGGAAGGAAAAGGTGACAATAGTTAAACCACCCCACCTGATGACAAACACCATGCACATATATTAGGCAATAGACAACAATGACTCAACACACTAGCACATTCAACAACTGGGCGAAACATGCGAAAATCAGTTGCAGAAAGAAACAACTACCCGCTCGACACAACCACGAAAATTCCTACAAGCTAAGGGAAAAAATCCACAATACTGAGACAATGACCTCAGTGAACAGTAACTAGAAACCTCTATGGTGCACAAAACCAAACGCATTAATGTGTTACAATACAAGCACCAACATCCACTGGAACAAACAAACACCCACATCGGGAAGCACAGACTCCAGCCAAATTGTCATTCATCTCTATCCATGAGAGCACGCAATGATCCCCTCATCAGGAATCATGTCGTCACTAGGCGATACGAATGACTATAACCCTGGTGCAACATAACCTATCTGAAGAAAATCCAACGTGCTAGGAGACCAAAATAACTGTCAAGAAGTTGATACCCACACACCCAAGCATCAAGTCGATGGGACACATGATGACAACACACAAATTAAATTGCGAAAATGACCAGAGGATTATTGTTTCCCACAAGGCAACCTATAGGTGAAACGACTACGACCAACCACCCTTTCCATCTTGACTTAAGGTGCAAGGTGCATAGTTGCCAATTAACTGTTAAACTATTAGTTGTTTTTAGAAATTAATACTACTAATCCCTCGACCATTATTCTTGCACAAGAAATTGCACTATTATCCGAATAAAGTATTATGTCTAGCAATCTAATTAATTCAACATATGTAACTCTGTCTAACAAAGGATACTCCTATTATGTTTAATAAAAATCTAATAAGTATTAAACTTTTACAGCATTTAGTATTAGTAAAAAAATTGAATATTTTCTAACACCATCTACTTTTATTTTCTTTATGTTCAATTCACTTTAAGGATATGTTAGTTAAGGTAATTTAAATGTATGTAAAATGTTGGTTAAAAGTTCCATTATGAAGATGGTTTACATGGAGTTTGATCACCTTGAACAAAACAATAATATTTCATTGTCTAACAAATATACGCTATTGATATCCAAAAATATAAGCTAATTCTCTCGACCCAAAGAGGGGTATATCTCTCTATTAACCACCGTATATCTTTGTCTATTTAACACATGATAATGTTGTCAAAATATATAAATTCGCTATCATTTTATGAATGTTTTCTATCAACTAGTTGTTTATTGATAAGTCTAACGCTAACGAAGGATAATAAGGATTTTAACACTAAAAATGTAAATGATGATATTGTTGTCTACTTTATAATACCATCCTTTAGACAACTATATATCGGTCTATGCTGCTAAGTTGTAGATCACTATATATAGAATGCTTTAAACAAAACTCAGAGATCGATATAATCAATGTTGTCAAAGATTTTCCTCCTATTCAGAACGAAGGTAGTACTGTCTAACCGACGTAGAGATAAATTCTTTATAAAAATGTTGTCCACGAGTGATCAATTCGCAGTCAGTAAATTGAGGGTATGGCTGGGAGAATTATAGCTTCAATCATTGATAAAGAGAATGTGAAGTTGTTGTCAGTACATATAATAAAAAAAACACAGACATTTGCATGGTAAACATGCAGTCAATCACAAGGAGAAAAACGCACCCTTTCACGGGGTAAAAACTCAGTCAAACACAACAAACCATTTCTGTCAGTTATGGTATAAAAACAAAATCATTCAAGATGAATTTTTCTGCCATTCAAGGCACGAATTTGATGTCATTTACGGTATAAAAACACAAGCATTCAAGATGAAATTCACTGCCATTCAAGGCATGAATTCGTTGTCATTGATGGTATAAAAACACAAGCATTCAAGATGAAATTCCCTGTCATTCAAGGCACATATTCATTTTCATTGTCGGTATAAAAACACAATCAATCAAGATGAAAATTCACTACCATTCAAGGCACGAATTAGCTATCAATAATTATTAAGTTCACTAAGTTTAAAATGTTATTCAAACGTTGTTATGCAACCAGGAAATGAGTATGAGATCATAGATTTAATTAAGATAATGCTGTGAAGGATAAGATTCTTGTCTCAATGCTAACAACATGACATTATTATAGCTGCCTTTGGTTATGCATAGTACATAAAAAATGTTTTCCAAATAGAAATCACAGGCTATATAAAATTATAAAACACAGTCATAATGATATATATAAAAATGCCGAGAAGAAGTGTGGTTGAAAGTGTGGAAAGTCGTGTTTGAAATAATGGCAATGGAAGACCATAAAAAGGGTAAACCGTTTTTTAATAAAAACTAAAATTCGTAAGAAAATCCACTGCCAATCCATCAAGCAAAAAATCAGAAAAATTTCGATGTGTAAATAAAATTTCCGTCGCATTCAATCAAGGGTATATTTGTTGTGGTTTATGTGCTAAAACGCAAGATAAAAACCATCCCTCGTGTAATAAATCATAGTATTAGAAAGACATACCAAAAGTATATAAAAACACAGTAAATTTTCCAGAAAGGTATCAAATGCAGAGATCAACGTAGAGGGTCATAATCGGTTTGTTGCAGAAAGAAAAAAAAAACAACCACAGAGGTAATCAATCACATCAAGGCGCAAGACATTCACTCAAACAGGAACAACAAATAGGGGTAGATAGTTGGGAAAAACATCCTTCGCTCATCATCCACACACAGAAAAGAAGGGCATTAAGATCTATAGGTCTATTAACACCGAACTGACAACCGTCGATCCGACTCTTGGCCAACAAATCATGTGTGGACTGATGAACTAGGGATGAGGACGAAGTAAAAAACAAAACTCTTGATAACAAATCAATAAAATACAGGCACAACATTCAGGGATCGAATGCCAAGGGAATCAAGTCACGCTGCGAGCTTACGACTATGGGGAATTTAAGTTCTCAATTAAAATGCTTAGTCAAAAACCTTTTTTACACAGTTAAAAGTACAAAAATGAGAGTGTAAGTCCAATCATAATATACCATGCAGAATAAAATCATGCGTACTGTAACCCAAGGTGAAAGCTTCGAGCCGTTGTCCCACGCACTTTGTGGAACTCCTTCTTTCTAACCGATGAGACTTCACAGGTATCTCCAAACCAATGCTAGGGGTACTCTTCTTCCCCCTTATCCCCTCGAGCTGAAAAGGGGCCACACACACTAAACCAAAGAACAACTAGCTCCTAGCTCACCTCCCAAGACCGAGCTACCACTCCTCACTGAGCTGGGTATACCAACTCCCACAAGATAAGTCAGTCAAGTAGAACATTCTTTAGCGTAACGTTACGCATAAAAGAAGAGATCCATACTCCTCCTCCTCCATCCTTTATAAAGAGATTCTAAGAGATTTCTTTCCCAAATTCTCATTTAATTTAATTTCCAATAATTTAATTCAGAAAAATCCTCCCCTGTACACATGTCACCCATCCCCTTAGTTGCACCAGAATTTAATTTTCATAAATTAATTATTTACTCATATTTCCCTTACCCACCTAAAAGCATTCCTAGAATCGCTCCTAGGTGTCCCCATATTCCCTCACACATTTTAATGACTTACCCCCTTACTAATTTACTACCTGAGTTCAATTTAGAAAGTTCTTAAAGGCAAAATACCTTACTAAGTTAGTCATTCTTCTTTTTCCTTATGTTTCCCTTTCTCTTTATGTTTCCCCCTTTTTCTCTTACTTTCCTAATTCTTTTAAATTTCCTTCTTTCCCTTTTTATCTAAAACTCAAATTAGCAAGTGTAGGAAATTACCCTTTTCCCCTTTTTCTTTTTAATTAATAAATTTTTAATTAGCATATGTAACAAAACAATTAATTCCCTTTTTTTTTAAATTTGATCCCCTAAAGTAATTTGATTTTAATAATTTAATCGAGTTTCTTACCCCCTTTTTGTCACATGTTTAAAGATGATTATTATTATTTTTATTTTTTTACCACAAGTATTAATTTAGACCTAGATTTTAACTTCCGAGCCTAGGCGACATTTTATTAGGGAAATTGTTTTTAAATCTTTCTTATCACATTATTCGTTCTAAGGCCATCTAGGTTTATTCACTTATTAGTTAACAACATGACGTTCCCTTCAGGACGCACTAGATTCTCCAAGGTTGCCACTCACCTCTTGACTGACTTGGTAGACATAAAAACCACTTGTAGTCAATACTCCGCCAAGTGATATTTTGGGAGACTAAGGGCCTCTAAGGAATAAGGCCCATGCCTTATTGCGCACCGCTTAGAATCATAGTGAGTGACTGTCACAGTCTTCCCTCACGACATCATGGGTATTCTCAAACTAGGTAATCGTTAACCTACCATTCAAGACACGACATGGGTGCTAGTAGGTTGTGGCAGGGCTTCTGTCCACACCTCTCCCTCAATGTCTCTGGTATTCATGCGTGACCCCTCTACTCTACATGTGAGTCTGGTCGACAATATATCGTCATTCTACATCATCAATGAATCATGTCATAATAAAATCCATAATCATAACATCTAATCAGATGCATATATGTCATATATAGAACAATCAAACCCCAATAGTCCACTCCCTGACTCGATCTGGTGTCCAAGGGTTTCATCGATGCCTCAACATCCTCGAAGTCCAAATCCTGCACACTCAAGAGAAATGAGTCAATAGCACTTGTCTAAGTCAATACAACAAAATAACATATAATCACATCCATAATGCCTCATAATCATAATCAATGTCTAATAGTATGATAATCTCGATCACTTTCAAGCAAGTATCCTCAAAGAATAAGTCTGCTCAGTGTGCGCAAGAGTGGGATGTTACAGTCTAAAGTTATTTCCAAGGTTCCCTCTTGTAAAGACCATTCCACTTGTAAACGTTGCTTGAGATAAAATAAAGTTCTCGTCTTCTTAAAGATTTTAACATGGAGAGATTAAATCTTCTTATAGTCCTTATAATGGATATGTAATATGGTTTATACAGTCTTATATATTGCTTATATATGATCTTCTTAAATTCCTTCTATATGGATACACAAATTAGCTTGAAATATTTACATATTATTGTTATGATGTGATCTCTTATAGTCTTTATAGATGGACATGAAATTTGGTGTGAAGTATTTATACATTAATTAATGTGTTTTGACTTTCTTAAATTGTTTTTAAAATGAATATGCAAATCACCTTGAATTCTTATTTATTTGCTTATTATGATTGGTTTCTTATAGTTTTAAAAATATACTTAAAGTAGTATTGAAATCTTAAAGTAATGCTAAAGAAGCTTTTGATATTTTATGGGGTCTTATAATGGGAGTGTGATTTAGTAATGAACCTTTATCCTTTTCTTAAAGAAGATTTTGATCTTCTTATGGTTCCCTATAAATGGATATATAAATTAACATTGAATATGTATGTTTTTCTTAAGGAAGATTTTAATCTTCTTATGGGATTTTATAAATGGGTATGTAAATTAGTACTCAATTCCTTATTCATTTCTAATAATATATATCATGTTATTAAGATACATAGTGACCTACTTCGGGGTTTTTCATTACAGAAGTTTGAATCACTTGATAAATGATGCTTGACATTGAATGAACCTGATATTGATAAGATACTAATGATGATGAGAAATAGATCTCTATATGTTACAAAGATTGTAATTATGCTCCTGTGGTTTTTATTAATCCTTATGTATTTTTCTCTTACTCAAATTTGCACTTAATAATGCTTGAAATATTGATTAAGAAAAGTAGTTTATTCTATTTGCACCATGAATCTTTGATGGTTAAATATGTTTGATAAATCTAGTTGAATTTCAACTTATGATTGGATTAATGGGATTTACATACTTCCTTGTTCCTCAGAACAGTCGCTAGTCCTGAGACTTTAAATGGTCAAAATCAATTGGATGAATCCTAGACTTGAGTGTTACGTGTGTGTATTGAAGGTCCTAACCATGCATGATAGGTTAGACATGTAGCTTCCTTATGTTATCTTTATGAGATATGGTTGATTTAATAATAGTGATGTTGTTTTCAGTTGATTGTGTAGTTATTAATATATGTTTTGGCACATGTTACTTGTCTTAATGTTTGTGTTAGGGTCCTAACCTGGACATAGGTATAACAATATATTTGAATGTAAAAAAGTTCAATATTAATAAGGCCTTTCAATAAAATAGAATAAGGTGGATGTAAGAAGACCTAATAGAAGCTTCCACTTCTAGAAGGATCTTCCTCTAGATGCTTCTTTTTAGTATAAATAGGAGTCGAGGGTATG
>SNQJ01S0029100.1:8074-21363 GCA_010110895.2 Picea sitchensis | reverse complement strand
AATAATGTCAATAATCCATATACATAAATCATATTGTAATCAATCATGTGTTACATGTGTGAAAAATGAAATACTCAAACAAATACAATCCACTCACTGACTCAATATGGAGTCCAAGGAAGTCCATTGATGCCATCAACATCTGTAACCTGTAATGTGTCTTGTGCACTTAGGAAACTAGTCAATAGGATATGTCAATACATATACATGAATCTAACAACAAGTCACATTACAACATCATCATCATCATATATAACCCATAATTGAAATGAAATCACAATATACCATAACCGGATCACTTGCATGCAAATTTCCTCAAAAAACATTTCATTAAACTTGTCCTCAGTAGAGCGGGATGTTACATACACCCCCCTCTTATTTTAAACTTCATCCCAAAGTTTGTACTATTGGTTGTGGATCTTGATTATCTTCTTGATTCATAGGTATTTGTTTTCAGTCATGTTTATATCCCATGAATACTATACACCCCAAAATATTGTACACCCCTCCACACAAGGGGGTTGTAGAGGGGGCTTGCCCCCCCTGCGGGGTTTGGAGGGATCATATCCTCGACTGGTGGGTTCGAGGGTGAAGCCCACTAAGGAAAAATTTCCTTGTGAATGTATATTGTAATTTCATAGTAAATTTGGATCGTTCATTATAAGGTCGCAGACATGACGATAGAAGTTATGTTAGGGTTTTTTTCTCTAGAAGGAAACCCTCTTTTATGAGGGAATTGTATTGTGACTATGTATCACTGTGAATATTGTATTCCGAGAGAGAAGACTAAGAGAGAAAGAAGAGGAAGTTATAGTAGGTGTGTTGTAGGTTGTATCCCTTCATTTGTTGGATAATAAAATGGAAGGACCTGGAAATATCTCTAGTGGATGTATCCCACACTGGGTGAACCACACATATCTGTGCCTCTATTGTATTATGTATGTTTTGTTTTTTATTTCCACATTTTATTTTATTTTATTTCTCCGTGATCTTGTTTTTATAACATGTACAACAAATAAATTCAAGTAAATAAATGTAACTGCCACATATCTACATATATAAACTATCAAACAAGTAAGGAAACTACTGACACATCTCATATGTGAAGTACCAGGTAGTTGAGTGTGGACTATTTTTGTCCCACTAGACCTTGACCTGATTGACTACTCGACACCACAGTTGTCGAATGCGATGGTCCAGAATGCGAATCGACTCTTCCATGAGAGAACCCTTGTCTGACACCTGTAAAGCACTCATGTCGCCAACTTCATAACTGCGGTCAATGCGATGTTCATCGACATAAGTCTTCTATTGATCATGTGCTTCTTTAATCCTCTATCTTATCGATTGCATTTGTTCTTCCATTTCTTGGATCACTTCTGGTACTACTAGGACTTTATCCTCAAGTCGATCCCAACTCAACGGTGTCTAAAATGGTCTCCCATAAAGAAAATAAAATGGTTCCATATAAACAGTACTCAGGTAACTGTTGTATGAAAATTATACTAATGGAAAGAAGTATTACCAACATTTATGTTGGTCCATTACATACATGTGTAACATATCCTCCAAAATATGCTTCTTTCTCTCTGTTTTTCCATTTGTCTCAAGGCGATATGTTGTACTAAAATTCAGTTGTGTTCACAATGCTTCTTGGAAACTGGTCCAAAACTATCCTGTAAACATCGATCCTCGATCGGATATGATCCTTATTGGTACACCATGTAACCTCACAATCTCAATGACAAACAATCTAGCTATGTGTGTTTCCTGATACATCATACGTACTGGAATAAAGTGTGCACTCTTCATCAGAGTGTCAACTACCACAAAAATCAAATCATGTATTATTTCCGTTAGTGGCAATCCAACAATAAAATCCATCAAAACGATGTCCCATTTTGATTAAAAAATAACGCGTGTCTATAAATATCTGTTGGATGTCTATGTTCAACCTTCACTTGCTGACATTCTAGACATCTCTCCACATAACTAACTATGCCCTCTTTCATTCCTTTCCAAAAGAATAAAGGCTTAAGGTATTCCTTGATCTTCATGACTCTCGGATGAGCCATGTACACTACTTGATGTGCTTCACTCAATACCAAACTTCTTAATTCACCAGTAGGTGGTACATAAGTTTTTTCATTAAATATCAACAATTTGTGATTGTCCAATGAGTAACCTTCAAACTTCGGTACCATCATGGTATTTTTTCCAATATTATCCTTAACTTCCTTATATCATTCATCATATATTTGTAAGGTTAGAATCTTTTCTCAAATATTTGTCTTATCAGGTATAACCGATAATATGTGTGGTATCTGAATCAATGCATATGCCACTCGTTTCACCATTCCTTTAATGTAAGTAATCTCAAAGTCATATTTACTAAGAAATTATGACCAATGCCTCTGTCATGCATTCAAGTCACTCTGTGTAAATATATGCTACAATCAACAATGATCTATATTTAATTTGAATTTTCGTCCAACGAGATAATTCCGCCAAACTCTCAAGGCATATACAATTGCTAAGAACTCCAAGTCATCTGTTGTTGTAGTTCTCTTCAAGCTTTCTCAATTTCCTTGAAATGTAAGCAATCACTCGACCGTCTTGCATCAAAACCCCACCTAGTCCTTCCTTGGATGCGTTTGTGCATACCAAGAATTTTGTTTCCATGTCGGGGACCTTTAGTATCGACACTGTCATTAACAACTCTTTCATCTTTTGAAATTCTTTTTCACGTTTCTCAGTCCAAATGAACTTCTTATTTTTCTTTTTTAATTCCATGATCGGATTTTCTATATTCAAAAAACCTTCAATGAATCATCGGTAATATCCTTCTAAACCCATAAAGCTACATACTTCTTGTACATTTTTCGGTGTTGTCCATTCTATAATAGCCTGTACTTTCACTGGATCCACAATGATAACTTCACCAAATATGATATGTCCCAAATATTGAATATTCTATTGGTAAAAAGAGCATTTTGATAGCTTCTCGTACAATTTGTTTTCTCTTAGACACTGTATAGCCAATCTCAAGTTTTTTCATGCCCTTCTTTCATACGAGAATAAATTAGTATGTCATCAATAAATACTTGAACAAACTTGTCCATGTATTCATGGAATACCCCATTCATCAAACTCATGAATAATCATGGGGCATTCGTCAATCCAAATGGTAAGACAATAAACTCATAGTGTATGAATCTCATCTTAAATGCAGTCTTAGGAATATATTCCTCCTTCATCTGTAATTGGTGATATCTTGATCTCAATTCAATCTTCAAAAATATTGTTGCTCCTTTCATATGATCAAACAAATTGTCTATCCTTGGCAGCGGGTACTAGTTCTTGATCATTTCATTTTTCAATTGATGGTAATCAATACAAAGTTTCCACGACCCATCCTTCTTTCTAAAAAAAATCACTGGTGCACCCAACGATGATATGCTCGTATGTATAAATCCCAAATCCAACAACTCCTTCAATTGCATTTTCAACTCCTATAATTTAGGACTTGACATCAGGTAAGGCATCCTCTCTATAGGTTCAGTTCTAGGTTTCAAGTCTTTTGTAAACTCCAAATCTCTTTCAAGTGGTAAACGTGACAACTCTTCTAGAAATACGTCTACAAACTCTTGTACTATAGGAAGATTTTCTAATCCTTCTACCTCGCCCTTTTCATTTAGCACTAAGATTGCATACAACTTGCATCCTTTGCTCATACTCTTCTGCAATTGTAGGGAAGAAATAAACCTTAGGGACACCCCCTAGTTTCTTCCTACAATCACTCTACTCTGTACCAAATCATCTGTCAAACTTAATTGTTTAGTCTTGCAGCTAAGTATCACATCATGTGATTCTAGCCAATCCATTACAATCACTATGTCATTAGATCCTAATATAGTGTTGTATAGGTTGGCCTTCGTTACAAAATATCCCAAGTTATTTCTATAGTCTGTAACATTTCCTCCAAATTTTTGTTTGGCACCTAATGCCATTTCTATGTATCATAACTCATCCTACTCGACTGCCTTTAACTTAATTCTCTCTATTGTTTCACTAGATATAAATCTCTTTGTAGCACCTGGATCTATCAAAATACTAAAAGTTTGGTCAGAGATCGTACTTGAAATCTTTAGCACAATGGACTAGTACTCAGCCTGGCAGTTGTTCACTATTTCATGTATCATGTGGGCATTTCCCAAATCTCCAATAGTAGTGAGTCTTGATGATCCTACTGCCTTATCCATATCAATTGGAAAATATCACTAGTAATGTGTCTCTCCACATGTCCAACATCCATTCTTCGGTCGCGTGCTCCTAGTCCCCTAAAGATAATTTGTTGGCCTAACAATCTGTGATCCTTGTTTGTTCTGTTGAATAGGCCTAAAATGTTGTTGTTGTTGCAGATGACATTGTTTTTTTTGTTGTGGTCCTCTTTAAGGAGTCCTCTATAAGGAGTTTGTCATCTCTATGTCAAGAACATAGGTCCTCTTGGAATATCTCACAACCCAAATGTGTTCCTAGATGGTGTCTGATGCTATTGTGCTCCCGGTGTTGTCTGTCCAGTAGGTCTAGAAGGAGTCCTTCCCTGACCCCCACTTTTGAGTTCTTCCTCAAATATGAGGGCCTTCTGAGCTGCATCATGCAATGTCTAAGGCATTAGGATTCTCACCTTCACACAAATGTTTAAGTTAAGGTTGAACAGAAACGTGTTGACCTTTGACTTCTCCATGTTTAGATGTGGAGAATACCTAAGTAGCTCCATGAATCTAGCCTCTTACTTTGGCACCATATGACCACCCTATCATAATCCATTGAACTCATTAAGTTGGCGCTCAATGAATTCCTTAGAAAAATACCTCTCTTATAACTGTTCCTTGAATAGCTCCCATGACACGTCTTCAAGGGTCATGTTTAGATGAGGTAGGATTGTCTTCCACCAAAGTAGAGCACTCCCATTTAGTTGAAATACCACCATATGGAAATTCATGTTGGAGGTGTAATCACGAATTTCAAATCACATCTCCATGTTCTCCAACCGTGCCTCGGTGGCTAAGTCATTTGTGGCACCCCAGAACTCAAGAAACTTCACCTTCTCGAATTCTCTGTGTATGCTACTACTACCAGTTGGAGTGCACTGTGAACCCTCATTGGGCATAGACACTCTACCCTCATCTTGATCCAGGCGGCTGATCAACAACTCTGACATCCTCTAGAAGGATCTCATCATACCTACCACATCTCCTATAGAAACTTGCTCCTACTGAGTTGTCTTCTCATCTCCTTAAGGGTTAGATCCATCAGGTGTGGATACTATTGAAGGTGTCACACCTCTTCCTCTAGTACCACGTCATCTACTTCCTCTGCATCTTCTAACCATGATTTCCTACATGGAAAAATTTCACATTAATTAGTAATACACATTTATCATTTAGTTAACATAGTGGAAGGCGTAATGGTCCAATGCCATAGGGTTGAACCCACTCTGATACTATATGTGATGATCCCTTCATTACAACATCAAAATAAGTGAGTACAATAGTTGTAATTTTTTTTTTTTAAACATCAAGAATTAAAACAAGAGTTATACGAAAAATCACATACATCAATACTGCACATTGTATTCTCATCCACATCACTACACAACAAGAATAAGTTACAACATCATTGTTAATAAGAGATCGAACACATCACATATGATAACAAACATGCCTATTAGCCCAACCTATACTACAAGTTTAGGACCTCCAAGACATATAATCAAAGCTCAAGTCCACAATTCATTTGAGTGATATTGATCGTTTAAGGTCTCAAGATTGGCGACTAATCAAATCGAATATAGACTCAAGACTAAAGTAACAATAATATTCTTGTTCATAACGCAATTTAAAAATTCAAGTACTCATTATTTTAGACAAGGTTTCATTCTTTTAACATTTCAAGAAAAAAAATATTTCATCATCTAGATAATAAGCCTTTTCATCATGAATAACATCCTCTAATTAATATTCACCATCAATATTTATCTACCCTTGAGATAACACTAATTATTCACTTCCTAAATAAAAGTACCATTCCTAAAAGAATACAATCCATTATTGTTCATTAACTAAACAAAATTACTTGCTCGTTCTAACGACCCCATCGTTACGACTACAAGTGACGCAATGCAAAAGAATATATATATATATATATATTAAAGAAGGACGACAACAATGACAACAATTAAATAACGCAACTTGATGAAGAACACAACACATGTAGATGAGGCAACATAAAACAACGACTCAGACACTAGCACATCAGGAAACTGAACGGAACATGCAATAATCAATAGACAGGTAAAAATGACTACCCACCCAACACAAGAAAGACAACACCTGCAAGCTAAAGGAAAACATTAACAAACACAACACAAAGGCTCTCACGACCATTAAATATAATCCTCTACGGTGCGCAAGACCTAACGCATTAAGTCATTCAACCAAGTACCAACATCAATTACAATGAACAATTCCCACATCAGGAAGCACAAGACTCTCTCCAGGTTATCATTCACATCTATCCATGAGGTCGCGCAATGATCCTCTCATCATAAATAATGTCGTCACAAGGCGGTAGGCCTGACAGTAACCATGGCGCAACAAACATGTCTAGACCTTTAATCCAAGCTAAATTCAACGCGCTAGGAGACCGAAATAACTGTCAAACACAAGATGACTAACCCAAGAAACCAATCGATAGGTCAACAAGATGTAAAGTGACAACATTCAATATTTAAATTTTGCATCCAGCTAAAAAATTCTTGTTTTCTTATGAGGCACTTTTTCAAGGAAGTTTCCCACACTAAAAAATCACGTGCATGAATATTCTATTTAAATTCCCTATATAATATAAAGTTATTGAAAGCTAGCTTAATCATATGTGATATAAGAAACTAGCACTTACATTCCGTTAATCCAATAATGTTTACCATCATACAAAGATAAACAAGTGAATTAGTATAACAAGAACATGATCACAAGAGGTTTTCTTTTTGGATTAACAAGAACTTCCACATCATCTTATCTTCCAGTTAAAATAGTTGTCCATAAATATATGACCATTAAATAAATCGTTGTCTAATAAAATAGTTGTCTAACAAAAAATGATATCTAATGATGATATTGTTGTCTAATGGTATACTGCTATCCCTTAAAACTAAAATAACAGATTATTCACATAACAAATATATTGACTATAATTGTAAATGTTGTGATTTATCACTCAATTATATTGCTCTTTTTTAAACAATATTGATTTATCAATATATATCGCTATCCTTTAATCCATACAATTCGTTGTGCCTTGAACAATATATCGATTTAACAATCAAATGTATCATTGTCTTATACACAGGATTAACAAATATAAACAAGAATTTAGCAAGAATTTAAACTATATATCGTTGTCGAATTATAAAAACGTTGTCATACATATCATAAAAACGTTGTCCAATATTTATCGTCAACAAATTAAAAACTATCAAAAACGCAACCATGATTGCTAACACGTTGTCAACATTAATTCGCTATCCATGATTTCTATTAATTAAGGAAGATTCATTGTCTAACAATTATACTATCAAACCAAATGTTGTCCAATAAATGTAATAAATTTGTAGTCTAGAAATGGTAAGTTCGCAGTCTAAAGCATGGTAAATTCACAGTCTATATAAATGTTAATTGAATTGCCATTCTATGTTCAATTCATTGTCGGTTAGATAATTCATTTCAATGTCTTATATAAAAGCTATTTCAATGAAAATCAAAACACAGAAGTAAATAGATCGTTGTCTATCAACCATACGATACGGTTGTCCATTGAAAGTATGACATGTTGTCTTATTAAATGTATAAATTTCTTATTCAAAACGTAGAGTAATATGTTGAATATAATTGTTGTCTACATTCTTGTCTACATTAACATTTCTTATAAGATTGTTGTCTATAATCGCTTATAATTGTTGTATATAATTGTTGTGTACATTCACATTGAATATAAAATATGATGAATATAATCATTGTCTACATTCACATTAAAATATTTGAATATTTCAATATAAAATATTTGAATATAAAATATGTTGAATATAATCGTTGTCTACATTCACGTTAAAATTGTTGTATATAATGCTACCATAAAACAATGTTGTCATAATAAATGGTCATCACTGTCTATAGTAATGGAAAATCGCAGTCAATAGTAAAAGGTAATCGTTGATTGTAAAATGGTAAATCATAGTCAAAGTAAATGGTATCTCTGGCACAATTATAGATGAAATCACAGAGCAAAATCACCGGAACCTTGGTGCAAAATCTGAACAATGTGTCACGAAATGCGTAGGGTGGAAGTTGTGTAGTGTGCCACAAAAAATAGGGGTTGGATGTTGGGTAAAATGCCCAGAAAATCGTGTTGAATGATGGAAAATGTGGAAGGATAAAATCGTGGTTGAATGTCTTGTACTAATCCCAAAACAATCATATGGAATGTTGGGTAAATCGTGGTTCAAAACACAAAGATTTTTCCCACTCAAAATGATGGGGTTCAATGATCAACATGCAGAGATTATCAAGTGTAAGAAATTAAAAAAAATGAAGAGTAATAATTCACAGTGGTAAGTATATAACCCAAAGATTAGACAATTTACCATTCAAAATGTAGTGGTACTCAATCACAGAAACACAAGATTAATCATTCAACAAAGAGTTTAAAATTACAAGAAACACATCATTGATCATTCAAGGAAGGGCAGAGGTACTCATTCAAAAGAAATGCAGAGATATTCAATAAAGAAAACACAGATATTACTCATTCGCAGGGAGGGCATAAGGATTAGAGATCAATCACAAAGAAAAACTCTGAGATAAGTAAGGGTTTGATAACTGGGCAAAATTTATCCTTCGCTTATTATGCATGCACATGAAAGCATGGAATTTGAATATATAGGTATTTAAACACCAGAGTGACGACCGTCATTTCGGCTACTGGTCGACTACTTAGGCAGAGACTAATAACTGAAGGATAAGGGACGAAAGATAAAACACAAATTTTTCATCGTATTAATCAATAAAAACAACACAGAGAAGTCAATGCAATCATAGGTTGGATTCGCCATGGGAAATCAATTCAGAAAACAATGAGCAAGGGGATTAAAATACCGTAGGAAAGAAGGTGCAAGAAATCTCATGGAAATGAAGTCTTCAACCGAGCACAGAAAATAACATGAGTAATTTAAATTCCATTGCAAGTAACAACTTTAACATGCATACCTTAACCAAACATGAATGCTCTCTAGTTGTTGTCTCGTGCGGGCTCTGTCCAGCTCCTACTTTCCAACCGATGTGACCTCACCGGTACCTCCCAACCAACGCTAGGGGTACTCTTCTTCCCCTGAGCCCCCTGAGCCGCAAAGGGGCCACACACACAATATCAAAGAACAACTAGCACCCAACCTGCCTCGCAAGGTCGAGCTACCACTCATTACCCGAGCTGGGTATACCAACTCCCACAAGAGAAAGTTCAGTCAAGGTAAAAATTCAGCAGTGTAACGTTACGCAAAAAGATGAGATCCATACTCCTCCTCCTCCATCCTTTTTATAGAGTTTCCAATTAATTAGTTTCCCAAATTCTCATTAAATTCCTTTTTCATTTAATTAATTAGGCAAAACCTCCCCTGTACACATGTCGCATGATCCCCTAATTGCACTAGAAAATTAATTTTATTAATGATTTAATTCTTCCTATTTCCCTCACCCACCTAAAAGCATTCCTAAAAACACTCCTTTGTGTCCGCAAATTCCCTTACAAAACTTAAATGACTTACGCTTTACTTAATTCCTAGTTGAGTTCATAAATAACAAGTTCCCAAGGCAATATTCCTTACTAAGTTAGACATTCATATTTTTCTTTACCTTTCCCCTTTTCTTTAGGACTCCCCTTTTTCCTTTTTAACTAAAAATCAATTTAGCAAGTGTAGATAGAACAACCATTTACCCTTTTTCTTCTTTAATTAAAAATTTATTTAGCAAGTGTAGATGAAAAAACCATTTACCCTCTTTTCTTTTTAACTAAAATTATATTAGCAAAAATAGATAAAAACAACCATTTCCTTTTTTTTAATTTTAATCCTCCATTATAATTTTGACTTTAATAAATAAATTTTAATTTCTTATGTTCTTGTTACATTTTCAATTATGATTTTTTTGACCACATGTTCTAAATTGACCTAGGTTGTAATTTCACTAGGTTGGGCGACATTTTTATTAGGGAAAAAAAGTTTTTAAATCTTACTTGTCACATCATTGATTTTAAGGCCATCTAGGTTTATTCACTTACTAGTTAAAATCATGACATGCCCTTCAGGATGCACTAGGTGCTCCAAGGGTGCCACTTTCCTCCTTCCATTGTCCTTGCGCGACGTTCCCTTTAGGACACACTATGTACTTTAAGGGTGCCACTCACCTCTTTCCATTTTTATTGCACGACGTGCCCTTCAGGATGTACTACATGCTCCAAGGGTGCCACTTGCCTATTGACTGACTTTGGTAGATGTCAAAAACCCCTGGAGTCAATACTCTTCCAGGTGATCTTTTGGGAGACTAAGGGACTCCAAGGAATAAGGCCCCTTCCTTATTGCATGCCACTTAGAATCATCATGAGAGACTATCACAGTCTTCCCTCATGGCATTGTGGGTCTTCTCGAACTAGGTAATCATTAACCTACAGTTTGAGCCACGATGGGAGTGCTAGTAGGTTGTGGCAGGGATTTTCCCACACCTCTTCCTCAAAGTCTTTGGTTTTCGTACATGACCCCTCTACTCCACATGTCAGTTTGGTCGGAAAGCTATCATCAGCCTACATCATCCACAAATCATGTTAGCAATAATAATCAATCATCATAACATCGAATCATATGTACATATGTCACATCAACAATATTCAACCCAACAGTCTACTCCCTGACTTGATCCTAATTCCAAGGGGTTTCATAGATGCCTCTGCATCCTCTAGGTCAAAAGTACTACACACTCAAGAGAACCCAGTCAATAACACCTGTCTAGGTAAATACAACAAAATAGCATATCATCACATCCATAATATCTCATAATCATAATCAAACAACCAATAGTATAATAATCCGGATCACTTGCAAGCAAGTGTCCTCAAAGAATAAGTTTTCTCAGTGAGTGCAAGAGAAGGATGTTACATACACCCCCTCTTGGTTTAAACTTAGTCCCAAAGTTTCGCAGTATGTAAGTGTTGATAAAGAGTGTATTGTAGTATCATAAGTCTATCTATCAAACAAAAATGGAAACTATTGGCGCATATCATATGCATCCTCCCAAGTCGTTGAGTCTAAAGCATAGTTGTCCCCCTGGACCTTAACCTGATCTACTGTTCAACGCTGTAGTTGTTGAATGCAATGGTCCAGGATACAGATAGGCTCTATCGTGAGCACACCCTCATCTGATCCTGCAAGGAACTCATGTTGAAAATATGATTAGGATCACTAACATAATGTCTCAAAACAGAGACTTGAAAGACATCGTGTAAAAGCCTCAAAGAATCAGTAAAGGCTAGTCAAATAAGACACATGCCCTCTCCTTTCCACAATCTCTCAGGATCCCCTAAACCTAGGAGATAGTTAGCACCCTTTCCAAACTTAATCGAACTCTTATGTGGTTTCACCCGCAAGAATACTTGATCGCCAACTTCATAACTACGATTGACACGATGCGCATTGGTAAAAATCTACTGTTGATCCTGCGCTTCTTTGATCCTTTGTCTTATAGTTTGCATTGATCTTCCATTTCATGGATCACTTCCAGTCCCACCAACATGCTATCCTCAAGCCGATCCAAACTCAAAGGCATCCGACATAGTCACCCATAAAGAAAATCATAAGGTGACATCTTAATGGTTCTTTGATAACTGTTGTTATACAAAAATTCTACCAGTGGAAATAATTCTTCCCAACACTTTTGTTGGTCCATAACGTACATGCACAACATGTCCTCCAATATTTGGTTTTTTCATTCGGACTGCATGTCTGTCTCCGGGTGATACAAAGTATTAAAGTTAAGTTGGGTTCCCTAAGGCTCTTGGAAACTAGTCCAAAATCATCCAGTAAACATTGATACTCGATTGGATATAATCCTCTTAGGCATGCCATGCAGTCTCACAATCTCACTGATGAAAACTCTAGCTATGTCAGGTTTCTGATACATCGTATGTACATAAATAAAATGAGCACTCTTCATCAGAGTGTCAACTACCAAAAAAAATGAGTTGTGTCTCCTTGCCTTCAGTGGCAATCAAAAAATGAAATCCATCAAAATGACCTCACATTTCGATTCCGGAATAACGTGTGGTTGTAGTAATCATGTCTTTGCCTATTGACATTATAGACATCTTGCCACATAGTTGACTATGTCTGCCTTCATTCCTTTCCAGAAGAATAAGGGTTTAAGGTATGCCATATATCTATGACTCCTGGGTGAGACATGTACATGGCTCTGTGAGTCTTGTTTAGGATCAAACTCCTCAACTCGTCATTGGGTGGTACTTAAATTCAACTTTTAAATATCAATAATCCATCGTTTTCCAATGTAAATCCTTCAAATCTTGGTACCATCATTGTGTTTTGTCCGATAAAATCCTTGAACTCTTTGTACCAGTCATCGTCGCACTGTAAAGTTAGAATATTTTCATGTAGATTCATCTGAAGAGGCATCACCAATAATATGCACGATCTCCAACTCAACACATCATCCACTATGCTCATTGTTCCATTTATGTAAGTAATATCGAAATCGTACTTGCTAAGCAATTCCGACCAACGCCATTGTCACGTGTTCAGGTTGCTTGCGTAAAGATGTGATTTAGTACACAGTGGTCCATTTTTAGTTCAAATTTTTGTCCAAAAAGGTAGTGTCTCCAAGATCTCAAGGCATATTCAATGGCTAACAAATCAAAATCATGCGTCGCATAGTTCTCCTCATGCCATCAAAACTTCCTAAAGATGTATGCGATGATGCAACCGTCTTGCATCAAGACTCCACCTAAGCCTTCCTTGGATGCATCAGTGCATACCAAGAAGTTTGCATCCATGTCGGGAACCTTTAGTATCAGTGTTGTTGTCAACATCTCCTTGAGCCTCCGAAATAATTCTGCGCATTTCTCGGTCCCAACAAACTTCTTGTTCTTCTTCTGTAATTCTGTGATCAGATTTT
>SNQJ01S0029099.1:103115-115191 GCA_010110895.2 Picea sitchensis | reverse complement strand
ATCCGACATCATATCAAATGCGTCTGTTGTTTTGAATATTGATCAAAATCAACATGTCTCTTTTGGATGTATTGATGTCGAAGAACCAATGCATATATCAACAGGAGAAAGTAATAGATCAACATATTTCAGATCTGTGAGCATCCCTCAACTTTCATATTTGCAGACACAGGAAAATTATAGCAGACATGAAGACTTGAAGGGTGATGAGCAGATTGCCCAATCAGTAAGTGAAAGTATTGCATCTGCAGTATATGTTGAGAACATCCCACATTTTCCAAATTTGCAGACAAAGGCGGTTTGTAGTAGACATGAAGAGGAAGATGATAAGCAGAAGCGTACAGATCTCAAGCAGCCTGCATTCAACAGTGAGATTAGTAAAAGAATTCTTCAACATCTTTTCAATTTACAATTGGATCAGCAGTCCAAAGAGGTATTTCTGTGTGAATTTGATGACCCTTTTGCTGACTATTTGGAGTCCATGAGCAACATAAATCCAAAAATATTTCCGTCAGATGAAGGTCGGTCTTGTCATCTTTTCAAATTTCATTACCACAATCTATGGTTTCTTTACTCTTTTGGGAAAAGATCAAACATGATATTAGCAAGTCAATTACTTTCTTGGCTGCTTTGGAAATTTAGTTTTACCTGATCAATCTGCCTCTACTGTTAGTGTAGGGATTGATAGAAGAATAAGCTATTTTCTTTGAGCAAGTAGATTACTTTCAGTTTTCTCAATTAGGCAAAGAGACTCCCCTTTTACTTTTAATGGCTGGATCTAGACCATCCTCTCCATTGTCATTTCCATGGCTTCCAGTACTACTGTTACAGCTAGAGATCATGACATCATCTTTTTGGTTGCTAACTTTAACTGCATCATGCGGCTCCTGGAGATGGGAAATGGATATTGTTACTCCCATTCCAATAATACAAAGAGTGTCAAGTTTTTAGAATTTGTAGGTGTTCCAGTCATTCATCATGATCAACAAGAGGCAAGTACTAAGATAGGGGTTTTATGACTGTATGTTAAACATTTGTCAAAGGCATGAAGATCAATGACTCCTAACCTTGGTTTTCAGATCGTTGAAAGCTATGAGTCAAAATGTAACAAATTCTCTATTCACAAAATCTCTGCCTGCGCTGTCACAGAAATAAATGTCGACCCAATGTTTTAGAGTTCAGGAGGAAATTCGGGAAAGAATGATCTCATCACTGGAAGATCTAGAAGTTGAAACAGAAAGGTCGGTTACAGCACTTCACCTTGTAGAGAAAAAATCCAAGGGAGAAGAGAAACAATCTCGGGAATCATAGCAAAAGTCTTCACCCAGGACATTGTCCACAGGTATCAATGTCAAAGTTGTTGAGACTGCAGCAAAAGTGGAGGCAGAGAGAATTGGGAAATTAAAGGCTCTAGATGACGAGTGCCAAGCTTTGAGATCCAATCCAAATTTAAGAAAGGAATTAAAAAATTGTGAAAGGCAGATTGGTGTACGATTAAGGAAAATAACTAGAACTCAAGAACAAGTAAGGGATAAATCAACTGAATTGCTCCAAATGATCACTGGTCCTCGTATTCCTTAGTGTATACTACTTACGGGATTTTTTGTGAAGGTTATTTCTCAATGTGAAACACAAACGCTCAGCTTGAATTCTATTGTGTTTACCTTGGCACGTGTGATTGTGCTTGTTACTTCATAGGTTCCAATTGCAATAGATCTTGTGCTTGCTGAGTTTCATAAGGCTTGCATCTTTACTGTTCCAAAATATATCCCATATTCAAAGATTTCTTTTGAGTCAGAGAATGCATACTACAAAACAGTTGGATACTGAGAAGATAATGGGAAGATTGAAAGTACAGATAATTATCTGGCACGCATGAAGGCATATGTGACTCTATATGAAGAAATCATTCAAACAGACATACCAGGTGTTGACAACCTGCATGGTGTGAAGGATGGATGGGCTTGGATGGCTTGATTTCTAAATGCACTCCCTCCAAACAGGTTTACAACAGCTGCTTTAGAGATATTTTTGAATATAGTTAGTTTCCGTCTCTTTCAAGCATATCCTAAGCCTTTCACAAAAATTTTAAATTCTCTATCAAGAGAGTTTATAGGTAGGCTGAAATCACAAAATGATCCTGATTCAAATCCAGTGATTAGAAACTTGGAGACATACTTGATATCTCAGCAATTCAGAAAAGATCCTGAAGGACGTGCCTTGGCTATCACAGATGAGTCGAAAAGTTTACGGGCATGAGAAAGATTTCTCTCTTCCTACTGGCGATACCTGGCAAGTATGCTCGGCGTTGGAAAATCGACACTTGGACGCTTGTATCCTGCATTTGAGGGTTTGTTTGGCGGTGAAACATGCAAATCCAGGGCGGTTATATCATCAAACGGTGGCAGCGGCATAAGTGGCAACACTCTAGCCATCGACGAAGATTCGATGTTTAAATTCAGGAGGTGGAGAGAAATCGTATATCAGAGATTGTGTTATGGCACGGTCCTATATTCCAAGCAAGATTTCAAAACTAGTTTCCATTTGGCATTTTGAAGAGGCAGGATTAGAGATCATAATATTTTCCAGATTTGAAGGAGTAAAATTAGAATTCGAAAAGATTTCCAGGCAGGAAATTAGATGAAGAAATATTTCCAGATCAAAATTTTTACCAGTTATTTTTCCACAATGTGAATTCGCATATTACCACGTATTCGAGCTTGGACAGCTACTCCATTGAAGAAGACAAAGATGCCATTATGTCTTCCAACTTCAGGTGAGTTCAGTCAGAAAGCGATCTCCGAAGCCTAAGTCGAGTCTCTCCTGCCCCAACGAAGGTCGGCCCTGAAGCTCTTTTCGAGGGTAACTCATTTGATGATTTTCAGCAAACTTCTTTTAATAAACCCTGGTCTCGGAGGGTATCAGCTTGCAAGAGATTCCCTCTTTGAAGTCAATCCCATCTTTTGCATGCTATTATGATGAAGAGACAGTAGATGAATGCTTGGAATATGATAATGACAGTGGCATGGTGGAATCTCAACTACAAGATTTTAGCTTTGAAAATGAGGCCATGGGGGAAATTGTTGGAAGAGTGAAGGATATTTACACACCTGAAAGAGTAGAGGAGAGGATATTTGTGGCACTGTTGTTCATGGCTCAGGGGCTTGGCCTGGATGTCATAGATCCTCAAACAGATATTGGAGGCAGTGGCGGAAACTCTTCTTGGAAAGGGGTTTCCACTGGTGGTAGTTGTGGTGACGGATTTGGAGCTGGGTCTAATAATATTGAGGAGCATTATCAGAGAATGCTCGAGAGGAATCCTAGAAATTCTCTCCTTCTTAGGAACTACGCTCAGTTTTTTGCATGAGTCAAAAGACTTTCATAAAGCAGAGGAGTATTACGCAAGGGCATTTGGGCTCAATCTAATGATGGGGAATTGTTGGCACGGTATGCTAAATTGATATGGGAACTTCACCACGATGAAAAGAGGGTCTCTGCTTATTTTGAGCAAGTTGTGCAGGCCTCTTCTGAAGATTGTCATGTTGCTGTAGCACAGCGAATCATGAGTGAAATGTTTTGGAGATATGCAAAATATGGTATGATTGCAGAGGCCTTGAGCACCTTAAGCTATGCTACTCACCATGGATTGATGCTTGATTCGCTGAATTACAATTACCTTCTTCGGAAACTGGTAAGTTGTAATCTGTTCAGTCAAGCTCGTGAACTCTATTCAGAAATGACAAGCAAAGGTATTTCCCCAGATTCATCTACTTTCGATTCCATGGTCATTTTCTTCTGCAAACAAGGGAATTTGCAGCAGGCTAATGTTTTTTATTTTCAAGTGATTCAGGAAGGTTGGGTGCCTGGTTCTGCCACATATGATGCTCTGATTCAGGAGCATTTGCCTCAAAAAATGCTTCCAGAGGATTTTATTTTTATTGATTATATGATAGTGAATGGCCTTGTTCCCTGTGTGGTCACTTTTACAGGGTTAATTCATGAGTTCTGCAGCCAGGGTTGGTTGAATGAAGCCTGTGAGTTGTTGGGAAAAATGGTTAACATGGGTCAGCAACCTGATGTTTATACTTGTACTGTATTTATAGACGGACTATGTAAGAAAAATAAAGTGGAGGAGGCAGTGTGTTTGTTGAACAGAATTGAAGCTCGAGGTTTGGTGACTAATAAAGTGACTTACACGACTATCATCACTAGATACTGCAAAGAAGGGAAGATCAATGTTTCTTTCCAAGTTTTCATTAGAATGATTGGTATGGGTTGTGAGACGGATGTTTACACTTGTACTGTACTGATGCCTGATAAAGAAATCGATGGCGCAGATACATTAGTGGGAAGTGAAATATCTCATTCTCTTGCAAATTTAGAGGTCATGGCCAAGCCTAGTTCCTTGGTTGAAAACATTGAATTTTGTGGACTTGCGACTGATGGTCATCATATTGTGAAATTTCCAACTGGAAAAAGTATGGAAGAGCAAAGTGAAATGGTTGTGCATTTTGGTAATGCTTCAAGTGGTAAAAACTCAGATAAATCACATGCAGAAATAGGAGGTGATAAGCATGGAGAAAAGAATGGCACTATAGAGGAGAAAGTTATAGATGGAAAGATCTCAACCCCAAATTTGTTCTACAGGTTTACAGAGACATGGTCACAACTGGTGACAAATCATTTTCCCATGTTGTTTGGCCCTCTGTTTATATGGTCATGGCTTACATGGATCAGTTTGACCAAGACAAAGATGGAATGATAGAAAACAAAGGTTTCCCATATCAAACATATGATGCATGGCCTATTTCAGGTGTTAGTGCTTATTCTGGCGGACTATGGGTGGCAGCCCTTCAGGCAGCTGATGTCATGGTAGATGAAGTTGGTGATAAAGATTATGGAGAACATTTTCGAGCTAAATTTCAGAAGGCAAAAACTGTGTATGAGAAGTTGTGGAATGGCTCATACTTCAACTATGATAGCAGTAACAATAGTTTAAAATTTCCAGTTGGGCATTTGGTTAGAAATTCCACATTTCTAGGATATATATGGTACGTGATATCTTTGAGTATTGAAAGCAACAAATTGAAGATAAATTTAAATCCTTAAGATGCTTGTGATTCATTCAATATTGAGGGAACAATATGCAGATTTTAATTTAGCAAAAGACAAGTGGCAGCAGCTCCGAAGACAAGTGGTAGAGTTTTCAGAAACATAATTTTAAGGGATCTTGTAAATAGCCAAAGACATAAGTGCAGGTTATAAACATTGTTGGGAATGAAAAGGCTAAATGACTCCATGGCCTAATACTAAAGGCACAAGGTCTTCCAGGTTCTTGGAGACCTCACAGGGAGGTATCCATCCTAGTTGGAGCCAGATGTTAGCGATCAAAAACGCACTGGCATTTTTGAAAGAATGATTCCTAATCTTGTAGGGAACATTTGACTGGCTTCTCGAGATCCAAATGCATATTTGAAAGAACCATTGGAAAGCTTAGGATTTTTAGATGTCGATCGACTATTTAAGCATGCAAAACGGACTCTCCATGACCGAGAAATTTGATTTTGAAAAACTCTGTGCTTTCACCAGCGCAGAAGGCAGAATTATAACTAGTTAGCTAGTGAAAGCTCCGCCTTTCACCAGCTAAGGAGCGGATTTTCGGGTAAATTAGCTGGTGAAAGCCTGTAATGACCAAAATACTCGAAATTTCGCCCAGATCAGAAATTTTCGAGCCAGAAAGAGATGAAACCTCTTGAAATAGATAGGTGGTGAATTATCAAGTCAGATTTAAATGCTACTTTTGTGAGTAAGGTTAGAGAGAGGTTGTTCAAACACATTTGGCCTCATTTTAAAAGGTAGAATTTCAGGATTTTTGGCACACATCATCAAATTCGAATTCCACTTTCAGAGGAACGGATCAAAGAGCCTTGGAAGGCTAGGCTACACTTCATCAACTTTCAACCAATGATTGAAGACCAAAAGATAGAGATTGACCTCATCTTGAGGATCTCTTCCTAGTTTTTTGTAAATTTAGTTTACTTTCTGTTTTTAGAAAATCAGATCCACTGTTTTAGGATCTTATAACTAAATTGTAAAGCTATAAAGCTACAGAAGGAAGATGAATGAAGGGGTTCAAACTGGGAATATTTTTGTGCTACTGTATAGACTCTTAATTACAAATAAAAGTACAGTTTCCTTTCGTTTTCAATATCAGATATATTCATGTTTCCCTTTCTGTACTTTATTTCAGTTTATTTTAGCTTATGAAGACTGTTATCTCTTTATTGAGCTTATAGACTTGAAGTGAAGGATTCCTTTCTATCTTGCATTAAGCCCTACATTCAGTTGTACTTGGCAATCAAGATTAGTGTTCTTCATCTCCTCCTTTCAAATTACTTGATCTGATTATTGTTTCCTGAAAGAACTGTTTCTTTAGATGTGTGATGAGTTGTCTATTACATTGATCATTAAAGACCCCATTGTTCCAAGCATACCTACACATTATTTTTAAGTTACCAATCATCCTTAGCCTACAACCCTAAGGAGTTTCTTGGAGTGATAACAAAATGTATAGACGTATTTTCCACTTACAATACAGAAATCAATCCAATGATTCCAAGAACTAGGTTATATGTAAACTACAGGAAGTGGTTCCAGAGAAATGGTCAATGAGACCTGTCAGACTTGCAATAACAAAAAATACAACAACAAAAAATAATCATTCAAAAAGTAATATTCATAAAAATGTTTTTCTAGAATATGTATATATTACTACAAACCATTCATTTATTAATATCAATTCTGTTATATTTAGTATTCATATATCAATATAAAAACAGTTTATTGTCATGTTACCTTTTTCAGGAAGATTATGAAAATCCCAAAGGATCAACAAGATGATATCCAAAATATGTTAATAGGAATGTCAAAAAAGGTGTACAAGGAGATGGTAAGAGAAATGGACATAATTGCATCGCGAGAGGAGCCATCTCAACAACAATGTGCTTCAAATGTATGAAATCATTGAAATTTTCTATTAGGTACATATAAATAAATAATTTAGCATTAAATGTTAATTTTCAAGTATTTTCTTGCAAAAAAGAAAAGAAAATGGAACCTATTCAACAAATAAAACAGGACGAGAAGGAAGAAAATGGTCGATAGCAAAGTTTGTGAGTAATTGTTATTTCCTTATAACATTAACTTAAGATTTCATTTTTGTATATTTTAATTTTTTTTACAATAGCCATCCTTGAATGTCTTTAAACAGGTGCTAACATACAAAGAAGAGTCATCGCAAGATTTGATTGGCATTGGGTTAAGTAAGGGTTGTGAGTATATGTTAGCATATCAAAAATTAATTCTGGAATTTGTAAGTATATTATGTTGTTTTACTTCTCTCATTTTATAATTAATGGAACAAAAAAATCTTTTATATTAAATATATGATTTATTATGGGGTATAAAACTTGCAGGAAATAAAGTATGGAAATGTGCCAACAAAAGAGTTGTTGACATAAGGCATGAGATTTGGGTTTGAAAAAATGTGTATCATCCAGGTCTCAATTCTTCCTTTGGTATGTTGTTTTTCAATTTACATTCATGTATATTATTTATTTCAATTTTCATTATTCTCACCAATGTAGATACACTCATTACACTTTATTTTATTTTTGTAGATGGAATCATTTGAAGAAGAGGAAAACAATTGAGACAATCAACAAAATATTCAACCAAATAACCCAAGTCATGGAAGTAGCTCGAGCACTGACAACAGTTCCAGCGAAGAAAGATGATCAATATATTTGGATATCAATGCAAGTTGTTGTATTTTTTGAAATAATTGTTTGTGAAAATCAGACATTTTGTTTATTGTAATGGACATAGTGTTCCAATTGAAAGACAAGGGGTTACCAATAAGTGTCGATCCATTTTGTATGACAAAGAGCCTATTATTCATATATAATAAAATACGTTTTATTTTATTCTATTGTGTTGTCCAATGTTGTTGTGAAATGTTACATCACTGATTAAATGTATGGATGATTAAATATTATAATGAAGAGATGTGAAATATGATGATATAACAAATTAATTCAATCATATCCAAATGCACTAATCAAAATTTAATTTATATGAATACTATTATAAGATATATGTCAATTTTTTTATGAACAATGGAATTAAAAAATAACAATAATTGTGTATTGTCATAGGTCGATGTTTCTAAAAAGAGAAAATGAAAATCGGTGCATTTAATGATAAAAAAAAACATTGGTGCATTTCAAGATAAAACGCACCGGTTCCATAATTAAATTTGCATCGGTGATGATATACAAGGAACCAGCATCGATCTTAATACTATTTTAACCAACAATTATAATAATAAAAAACATGTATCGGTGCATTTAATTAATAAACACATTGGTGCTTTTGTATCACACTTCCTCCTCGATGTGTTTTGAATATCATGCACCGGTGGGGTTTATTTTTTAATGCATTGGTGCATGGTATCATAGATTAGCCAGGTGTCTTTTTCTTATTAAGGCACCAGTGCGTTATTACTTATAAGAGCATCGGTGCCCCAATATTTTTTGGACAGCCCCGGTGCTTTCTTGTAAATGTAAGCACCGGTGCTTTAAGTTAGAGAATGCATCGGTGCTTGGTATCATAGATTCAACCAATGCATTGTTGTTATTAAAGAATCAAGGCATTATTTTGTATAAACGCACCGGTGCCCCAATATTTTAGGACTCGCCCGGTGCTTTTGGTATAATGTAGGCACCGATGCTTTATGTTTGGGAATGCATCAGTGCATATAAACCATGAAGTGTACCGCCTAGAAAAACATCCCCTACAACCTCCGCCCAACCAGTCTTTTTTAGTTATAATGAAGTTCCGTTATAATCTCCTGAAAAACATCTTCTACCAAAATAAGATGTTTTCGTGGATCTTTTTTGACAATTTTTTCCAACTTTGTAACACTAAAAACATTTGTTATAACCTCCACTAGAGGGTATTTTCCTTGTAGTGGGTCATCTCTCAGACCAAGAAGTTTGTCTTATTGTAATGACCCTAATTGGATAAACGTTTAAGAAATTATAAGTAAAACTAATTAAGGGATTAATTGGGTTAACAAGGTATTAATTAAACAAAGATGATTTAATGATATTAATTAAGTGAGTTATTAATTAATTAAATGATATAATTGTGATTAATTAATTAATAATTTAACTACAAATTANGTTTAATAACTTGAGTAAAAGATTTAATAGATTAATAATATATATTATAAAAAGGTTACGTACCCAACAAGGGATAACCTATTAATCCCGAGAGGATAAGGCATTAAAGAATGAGATAAGAAATTAATGAGGGGGAGATAAGGAAATTAATGAGGGGGAGGAGAGTCGGTGAAGGAGGGATAAGGAAGGGAAGGGGTTGGACGGGAGGTATTCTACAGGAGTTGGCCATGGATTTTGGGAGCGGGGAGTATTGCAGGGAGAAGTGAAAATTCATGAGTGGTATTGACACAGTGGACCGGAGTTGCTGGGGGTTTTGGACACGGAGGGCCAGGATATCCGTTGATATCCTGGGGCTAGGGAGCTACCTAGTTGGCACGAAGGACGGTTTTGGGTAGTGTTTTCCAAAGCGGGAAGGAAGCAAGCGGCGGGCAAACACAAGTTGATAGCATTAGGTTCAGGTAATTACCAAGAATTATGCATTGTTTTGTATAAAAAATTGTTATTAAATTTTATTATTATGATGAATTTGATTGCGAATGTGCTAATGAAGTAACTTTTAAATTTTACTGTTGTGTTGTAATTCAATGGTTGTTTAAATTAATTCAGCCATTACATTTGGTATCAGAGTTGTGGTTGAAACACTGGAGCCTTAAGGGCCAAAATTCCCCTTCGTTTAACCTGCAAACCAAACCAAACGCACTATTAATTGATTATATAAACAAATTTAAAAATATATATAAATAAAATAAGAATTGAAAATGTTAAAAAAAAAAAAAAATTACCAAAGTAAAACAAGCAACTAGGGTCATTACAAATCAAGTTACACAAATTGGGTTTGATTTTCCACATGGAAGAGAGAGAAGAGGGGAATTGTCGGATTGTTCCTAGTGTGTTTCTCTTTATTCAATTCAATATCAAGTCTTTGATGATAAGAATGTTTTTTGTCTACTCTCCATTCCAGAAATCAAGTCGATCCCTAAAGATGCCTAACACACAATCTTTGTCGAGGACGAGCATCGATCAGGTAGATAAATTAGATAAAATGGTATTTTGCCGGCTTCCAATAATTCTATTAAGCATAATTCTCATTGATTGAAATCTACTTTCTTTCTTTTTTGGGCCTAAAGTACCCTTGCAAAGCACCATAAAAAATAAAAATAAAAATAAAAAAAAAAAAATCGTATATCCCATATCATGACTTCATTTGGGAAAATAAATACATTCTGCGTAACAATCTGCACAATGAGACCATAACATTATTTTTTTAGGCAGATTGTAGTCTTTTGATTTTTGTCCTCTCAAGTTTCTTCCTATAGTATTCAAAATGCTTGCAACTAAATATAATAAAATCAGTCCTAAGGCAGGCAAGTGAGTCGTGGTCAAGCGGTGAACTTTCTTACAAATACTCTCAGGTTCGACCCCGTGAGAACACTCTACTATGTTAATGCAGCTAATTGTATTCAATCTCTTGTTGGCCTGGAGAAAACATGGTCGGCCTTGTGCGGCCTATTGTTGACTTTCTGGGTTAGATCATCTCAAAACTCGGTGCATAGGGCTGACACCTATGAACAATCATGATATAGGGTAAGAGCCCATTGTTACTATTACAGTGGTTATTATTATGGCTCCATTGTTACAATTTTACTGCAAATTTTCTAGAAAACAAAAAATTGTGTTCAATTACATAACAGTGAATGCAAATAAAAGAAGAAAGATGGAATTAGAAGCACCAATTCCAAGTCAAGAATAACAGAGTAGCGCATCTCGCAGGCAGGTTAGATAGTCAATCCGTGGCAATAAACAGACTAAAAAAAATCATGAGAGTAAAAATAGAAATAATGGGGGACTTACCAAATCTTTGGAGAGAGGCGCTGCACAGCGAGGACACCTCAGGCCCAATAAGTTAAATTCCCTAATCTCTTGTCCGTCAAACATTTGACTTCATTCCAGACATAATAAAGAATTTGATATGCACAAATAATACATTGAATGCAAAATAACTATTTCTGGTTCAATAGAAAATACCAATTGCTCGGTCTCCGGAAGTGACAGCCACTGATACAATCTCACTCCGGAAGAATGAGACGTTGTCGCCTCACATGTAATTGAACTGTAATTCACCTGCGCACTACGGTAGGCACCACGCCTGTATAGATATAGGCACCACACCTGCAAGCTTGTGGGTACAGTGAGAATGCCCCTGAGATGCTGGATGTTGTTGGTGGTGCCCATGCAGTGCCGAGCATCGGGGGGAAGAAACAGGAAGGGGGTGGCGGTGGCGGGGGCCTTCTGAGAATTGGTATGGATGCTCGGACACTTTTCAGGCCTGCAAGTGCCGCTGCCCTGCAGAAAGCTGCCACCTTCGCGGACGTGCATCTTGTGAACCCAATATTCGTCCGTTGCAATCGCTCTGGTAAGCCCTTCTATGCAATTCTTAACAGAATAGATGCAGGGTTGTTCATAGACTTTGAGCCTGTGACGCCTCCCGATGTGCCGGTATATGCCGCTGGTGCACTGCAGTCATACAAGCTGGCTGCCAAGGCCATTTCTCGCTTGCAGTCTCTGCCTGGTGGAGATATTCGGTTGTTGTGTGACACTGTGGTGCAGGAGGTGCGGGAGCTTACTGGGTATGACCATGTGATGGCATATCGATTTCACGAAGATGAACACGGTGAGGTAGTTTCAGAGATGAGAAAACGCAGGAGTTCACCGAAATTCCCCAGAACAGAAACTATGACTGTGAAAGGAAGGGTTTAGCTGCAAAGAGAGGCTGAGAGGGAAACTGTGCGGAGGAGAAGGAGACAGATCGGATTCCCAGGAGGCGAAGGGCA